>APFE031645673.1:76494-156117 GCA_000404065.3 Pinus taeda | reverse complement strand
GCTAAACAATATCAGCTCATAGATGATGTTCTATTTAAAAGAAATTATGATTCTGTGCTTCTTAGGTGTCTCGAGAAAACTGAAGCCAAAAAGGTTTTGCAGGAACTCCATGATGGACCTGCAGGCGGACACTATGCTAGAGATGCCACCGCACACAAGATCTTACGAGCAGGATATTATTGGCCCACACTGTTCAAAGACTCACACAGTTACGTGAGGAAATGCCAAATCTGCCAAACTGCTGCAGGGAGACAAAGGAAACCGTCCATGCCACTACAGTCGGTAAACATTGAGCAACCATTCAGTCAATGGGGCTTGGACATAATAGGTGAGATCGTTCCTCACTCTTCTAAGTAGCATAGGTATATCCTCACGGCAACTGATTATTTTACTAAATGGGTAGAAGCGATACCTCTCAAGATAATTCTGAAAATATCATTGAATTCATTGATCAATTTATAATCACTAGATTTGGATTGCCATCAGCTTAAATTTTTGATAATGCTTCTTACTTTTCTGGAAATGCAATGACTGATTTCGCACTTAAAGGAGGGTTTAAACTAAAATATTCGTCCAACTACTATCCGCAAGGAAACGGATTGGCTAAGTCAACAAATAAAAACCTAATCAAGATTATTAAAAGGACGGTTGACCAGAGGCAGAAGAATTGGCACAAAACCTAGGTAAACGCTTTATGGGCAGATAGAATAACGAAGAAGGCTTCAATCGACACTTCTCCCTTTAACTTAGTTTATGGGAAGGAAGTGGTTCTTCCAACTCATTTAATGATTCCCTCCTTATCTTTAGTACAGTACATCGACGAGGTATCTACTTCCTCCTTACAGCTAAGACAGATGGGAATAATTAAATTGGAAGAACAACGAGAGCAAGCTAGGAAAACCCATGCTCATCACCAAGCGCTAATAAAATCCTCTTTTGACTCAAGCATAATGACCATAAAAAACTTTCAGATGGGAGATCTAGTTTTGAAATGGGATAAGGCTCACGAAGAGAAAGGCAAACATACAAAATTCCAGAAAATGTGGCTTGGTCCTTTTCAGATTGTAGAAGTCATAGGCCTGTCAACGTTTGTGTTGCAGGATTTAGCAAGTAGAAAGGATTCTTTGCCTGTTAACGGACAAATCCTGAAAATATACTTTCCATAGAAGATAACTCTTCCAAAAAAATTTAGGATAGCTTTTTTTTCTTCTTTCTTAGAAATAAAACCAGTTGTAGATGATTACTACAGGAATTCGCGTTAAAATGGACACCAGATCCTCTGTTAGATTTTGATTTTTTCACTTGTACAAACGGTAAAAAATTTCGGGAATCTGATCTTTATTATTGACGAATAGAGTCCAACTTTACCCTAGAAATGATACTAGTTCTGACTTCAAAAAATTTTATGAAAGCAACCTTTGGCGAAAAACTTGTTTTATATCAGCACAATGAAAGATATCAATTACGAAATGAGTATTCTCTATAAAACTGTTATTTTTTCAAGCTCTATTATTATCGTCCAGAACTTTCTTAAGGAAAAACAATGGGTTCCTCCCTACTAAAGGAAATCGCAACATTCAGAGAAGTAATCCGAGAAAGCAATATGCATCTCAAAGAATAAGAGGTCTCATCACGAGCCAACTTTTTTAGCAAACGTGTAGATCAAGTGAATGACTGTGTCATAAATTGGCCACCAAACCAAGACATTGTTCTTTGGAGAATAAGAAGGAAAAAGTATAAAAATGGTTTTCTCTCTGAAAAAGTTGTAGATAGCTTTAAGCAGGATAAAGGATCATTGCTGGGTAATAGGTAACCCTGTCGAGGCTATGGACGCCTGCTGGCAGCAGAGGCTCTACCTATGGTAAATGAGCATATTTTAAATGACCAGCATAGCAGAGATGACCTCATTTTATCTTTAAAAAAAAAAAAGGGACCAAGTAAATGGCTGGTGTAAATACAAGGGCTAAACCATAGGAAGCAAACAAATGGAATACAGAAAGGTTGAAATAAAGTATCATTGATAGGATAAGACAAATGTACTCTATATGTCCATAACAAAGTTTAGAACTGACAAAAATTTTTCTGTTTCGGAAGTTGAAGTTCAATAGAAAGTCAGAGATAACTGGTTCTTCCCAGTGAATCACCATTGTTGTGGTCACCAACAACCCCCCCTCTTTTATTTGGTATTAGCAACAACACCAAGCAAATGGGGGGACCCTTAGTAAGAAATTCAGACAAAATCCCCATGAATATTTTTGTTTTTCCTTAGAATCTTATCACAACAAAGCAAAGGAAACACTTCTTTTTGTGAGCATATCAAACCGCGAAGAAGCGATGCTAAATTCATCGCATCGCATTTACCATAAGCGCTCTTAAAAGGAGAAGCTTAAAGAAATCCCCGACGGCCGATGTGCGACGTCGCATATCGCAACAGCTGCATAGAGTAAGATGCAATGACTAATATCCGCGATTTACGATTTGCGATCTCTGATCCATAATCTGCGATCCGCTATGATCCGATATTGCGATACCACGATTTTATAATACATATATGCGATCTGCGATCTGCGATAAGCGCGAATATTGCTCAGCACAACATTCAAGGAAAGTTGTCCATCAATCAGAATTAGGCGCGCGCCTGTAAAAAAGAAATTAATGATTGTACGATTGGCTACTTTTCGTTTTTCAAAGAGTCAGTTCACTTTGAATTTCATGATTATACACACGTAAGGTCTGAAAGCTTTCATATCGATCCTTATTTTCATTTACTCTTTTCCTTTACGCAAACTGTAAAACAGGAGATAAAATGGAGTAATTTGTTTTGCAGGAAACATCTAAGGAAAAGGGGAAAGCGCCAATGCTCGAAGAACACAGAAGAGACTTTTTCAAAAGCAGAAACCACATATGATAGGACTAGAGATTCCAGAGTATCACTCAGCAGATGCTAACGACCGATAGGCCATCTTAAGCTCGGAATCAAAGGCGCACAAAAGCAGCATGATTACAAAGATACCTGAATCTTACACGACAGAAAAGCTCGGAGTGAAGAACGAAGGCAGTTTCCAATTCAGAGAGTTGCTCAAAAAGTAAAGTCTTCTGACTCATCAAGTCATTTGCGAAAACAAAAAAACCGAAATGGCAAAAGCAGATCCAGTTTGAGGAAAATTTGAGTTATTACCAAGTATACACTCAGTCAGCGGGAGATTCTCTCAAATATCTGATAGTTTATCAAAAAATTGGTGCCGACCCTTGTTACTTCTATTTTTATAAACACGCACAAAGGGAAAGGCAACCAACCGACTCTTCTCAGACGAATGTTGCACACTTACAGCACTAAGGAGCAAATACAGAAATAGTTCAAAGTTAGATTTAATTTTAGAAATAATTGCTTTATCAGAGGGATGGTCAATTTGAACCGGATCACAATTTATGTAATTAAGTTAATTAGTTAGCAGTATTTAAACCTTCTCAGCATTTAGAGAAGGTCCACAAGATTTGTCAAAAACTCGTCCTCAGAACATGCACTTTTGCACCTCAGAGGTGGTTTTGAGAATGGATGGATCAAGGTTTATTAATGTTTGTGTCTGATATCTGCTACTGATGTTGCACTTCTGTACTCTTAGTAGATGTTAGAACAAGGAGAGATAAATCATTGTTGCTTGAAGCTTATGAGTGGAACTAGTAATAAATGGTACTTTTATCTCTTGACTATTTCTGCTTATGTTCTTTAAGTGATTTATAGTTTCAGTTGTTTATATGTCATTATATGAATGTATGGGTTATCATTTGGAACTTTTGTACGGTGGAGTCATATTGTTTGTATCTGACATATAAATAACTTATTATGCGATATGCTGCTAATAATTGTTTTGCCTAACTTTTTATGCAAAATAGTTTATCTTTAGTGATTTCTATTCTTATGATAGCTGAATGATCTTTATTACCAGTTATTGTACGAAATCTTTTTAGATCGCATAATAGAAGATATACACCCCGGGTTAGTGTAGATTAGATGTCTTGTTTCTTACTAGACTACAATAGCGTAGAGTTAGTTTAAAGAGTCTAAATTAGATTTGCTTTAAATTCCCCTTAGATCAGCATAGTCCAAACTCGACACACACACACACACACCCAAGGTTGGGAAACTGGTCCCGTAATCCCCAGTCGGACCCGCTATACCAAACGGATAAGGAGCTGCTAACCAAGGTCCGGACCGGGTGGGTATCCCCCTTGTTGTCGACCCGATTTTCGGGGCTTCAACACAATGTTACAATACATATGTATACATGCTGAAGCAATCAAAAACCCCAATCCATTAACCCTAGATTATAACATAATCATAGTTCCCTTGACCAGGTCTCCAAAATACCATGGGCAAAAAACCATCATGCCCAAAACCATGTGTGAAACTCATGCACAAAACCATAAGTAGGTCTGCCCACCTAATATAGGGTACAAAAAAAAATTTACCTGAGGTGTTGCCCTGAACCCCATCAAGGGGGGCTACCACCCCCCCTAAACCCCCTGATAGGGGGGCTGCCCCCCCCCCTCTCTAACCCCCCGATTTGCGCGTGGAGCTAGTTGTGGAAAGTATATAACACACACCCAACATAAAATGCATGATGCATGCATTGGTTATTTGTTTATGTTTGCTTTCGTTGGCATGGGAGTGTCTGGATTGACAGTTCTTTCCTTGCCATTTCCTGGATAACCATGGTGTTTTGGTTCCTTGTTTTGGTTTAATCTTTGGATGGATGGTAGACTTGGATCCGGGTTGAGGTGGTCTCAGAAAAATTCCCAAGGGTAAAGGATGGAGGTGGGCTTTCTCCTAGAACTCTTGACGAATGGGTGGAGACAAGAAAATTCCTCCAGAGCTGGTGAAGGCAGTCAGAGGCATCCAATCTTTTCCGGTGTTAGTGATTTCTAGACCAGTTTAGGTGAAATCATCATGGTTGAGGGTTGAGATAGTTTGGCCTCTACAAGCTCTAATTAGTTCTATTTTTGTTTAACCCATATGATCCCACATTCGTGTTTGGAATATGGCACGGGGGTGATTGGCTGAAAGAGATATTTGGTTCAACCCAACCTATGGTCGAGTGGTACATGGAAGTCCCTAACTTGGCTGGCTTTACATATGATTAATATGAGTTATTTTTTATTGTGATTGATGAGCACATGTACTAGTTATTATGTTGGTCTTATGGATTATTTGTCATGGATTCTATTATGGTTATATGTTGGTTATATGCATGGTTATATGATGTGGTTTTTTATGGATCTTGTTTCTAATTGACAAGTTATATAATGATCGATGAATGTATGGACTAACAAGTGTTGTTGCAGCTAGCTTGAGAGGGGATTGGGCCTTCTTGATGATTCTCTAATGAATTTAAAGAGATCATGATCAGATATGCATTCATGACTTGTAGCTTCTATGTTTACCATATGTTTGAAGAAATGTCTATCATGTATTAGTCATGTGTTAGACAAGATCTAGCCCTATTATTGATTTTTTAGACTTGTTATCATCTTAAATGTAATTCCGGAAAGTTATGGGCAATTCTTGGTAATGGCATGTAGGCTAGTGCTGAAAAAGTGCAATAGATCTCACAATTGCATGCACATAACTGGAATATTTCAGTCATAACCATGTGCATGAAAGCTTATGGGTGATGTTGGAGCCTTACAATAGCATGCACAGTGTTTTAAGAGTGCAGTTGGTGTTGGTTGTCATACTCTTGAGTGATATGATGTCCTTGATGGGTGGCAGTAAGAGTTTCAGTTAGTATGCCCTAATTCCATGATTGGAACTTGGAGGTTGAGTCATGTCATAGTAACTCTCAGCTGATTTTTACCCTAGAGAGCTTGTAAAAGTGGGTAATTGTGGGATGGGGTGGTTACATCAAAAGGATGAGTGGCAGAGTTGTTTTTAAAATAGGGTGATTTATATTTCATTTAGACCCTGGATTACTAGGGGATTCCTTTCAAATGTGTGAGGTGCGGAAATTTGGGACATATCATGCATGTATAAATTTGGGACATATCATGTGTGTTTTTCCTTTAAAAATCCTATTTGGAATTGGGAAATTAAGCTTAGAATCCTTAGAGGATTTTTAGGGTCCTTCCAGGGATATGTGTATTTAGGAACAACTGAAAAATCCTAATGTTGAAGAGTCCCTAGGAAGTCATAAGCATGGGGATGCCATTGGTTCTGGATCCTAGACATATATTTCATTATTTTGAAGTTGGTCCCATTATAAGATAACGAAGAAAATTTTGGAGGAAATATGTCCTATTCATCAAAGGAGGTAAACAGGGTTTCAAGTTTAAAAGGTAAGGGCATAAGTCTAAGCCCATCTACAGAAACAGTAATTGTGCAATCCATTCCAAATGAAATCGAAGCGCAAGCAGTGGAATTATTAGGGGTGAAACTCTTATTTAAATATAAACCTAAAGACTTTGTTCAAGGATTTTATAGGGTGAGGAAGTGGATAATTATGGGAAAGCTCAAGCTTCAAGAAGCAATATCTTGGATGGAATCTAGGAGAGAGGAGTTCTAGTGGAGGTAATTTTAGTAGGGAGAGGAGTTGTGTAAATCTTGGTAGACTAGTTTTCAGTGGATTTGGGGGATTTATCAGAAGTGGTGTCTTCTCTTATACCACTAACAAACAACTAGGAAGGTGGCCAAGAAGACCTCTATGTTGTTGAGAAATCTAGGGTTGTCATTGGGGTAACTTAATTACATAATTTCTCTTAAACAATGAAATTTTTTTGTGACATACAGTTACTTCATTATTTTCATTATTGTGTTCTTTTCACCATCAAATAAATTTCAAACATAGAAGATCACAAAACAACAAGAGTACACCAGAGATAGGCTCCAAGCTAGGGAAAAACCCCTTCATAGGGGAAAACACAGAGAACTTCTTCTTATAGAAACATTATCAAAAGATACTTCCAAGACCATATACCTAAAGACAGATTCCCCAAGGTCGTGCCAACTACCAACAAGATTTGTTTTCTTCAAATTAATTTTGTTCTTCCTCACATGTATTTCCAATTTATTTCCAAGACCCTCGCACTTGTTTCCAACTGTAGATCAATTCATATATCCATGTTTCATATGTATAACCAATAGAGGTTGAAGTATCTTCTTTATATAGGCTTCACAAGTGTTGGAAGGGTCTCTCTAGGCCGACATGAAGGAGGCTAGCCGACCTGATCTTGGGGACTCTTTAAAGACTTCTAGACATTAAATAATATTTATTTTTCTTGATACAAATTCCTAATGGATCTTTTATATCATTGACTATGACTCAAGACTAAATCCCTAGAGCACTCAATGGGTGCTTGACCTAGGACCAATGACCATGGGCAAGAAACCCATCCTAAAAATAAATATTTTTTCTTTTACAAATATTTTATTTTTCTCTCTTTTCGCAAGTACAATAATTACATCAAGTGATGAGTCAAATACAATTATGAAGACCGAAACTAGTTACAACTTTCAACATATGCATCAACAAGAATATAATTTTTAAAGCCTTGAAATTTGGACTGAATATTCAAAAAATAATGCAGCCTTCAGGAGGTAAGTATTTTGAGTCTATCTTTAGCAGAAGGGTTCTTTTTAAAATATTTTGTCTTCAATTGAGGAAGGGTTTGAAGGGTCATATTCTAGAAAAAAAAAATGTTATCTTATGGGAAGGAAATTCAAAGGAGGACCTAGCCTGAGTTACCAAACCTTGGGGTAGAGGAGGAAGTGGCCTAAAGAAAAAGGTTTCAATGTGCTCGTGTATCTCTTATCATTATGTCCAACCCTTCTTTAGGGCCCTTAAAGTAGAGTGCCATGAACCAAGGATTGCATAATGAAGATAAGGGGATTTGATGGGTCCCTTAAGTTTAGTGCCCTCAAATGTTTGCTCTTGGTTCATAATCAAAATGTAGTAATAATTCAAGAGACTATATGTATTGTTGAGAGGGCTTTTACACAGTATTTTGTCACGTCTCCTGCACTTCCCTATGACATACCCCAAAGTGCTCAAAACGTTACCATTATACAGTATACTCATCCATGTATACAGCTAAGATCCCTCCTAAGAATTTGATTGGAAAATGCTTTGATCTTTCCATGAAGAAAAAACTCTTAAAACCCTAAAATGAGGATCATCACTATTATGAGGCTTAAAACATTGATGGCCGCCTGTTGCATTGTGATTAACTAGAGATGGCATCGCTCTGTTCCCTTGCATACCCACGATGGTCCAAAAAGGGTAATTTTCCCAAGAGGATGAGATGCTTCGTGATCTAGAAGCTTCCAGAGCGGCGAGCTAGAGGTTGTTTTGTATAGATGAGATTGAATCCTCTCAACTTGGCCTATTTGTCTTATCCCTATGAGCTACCTCCTTGAGATGAGGACCTAATCCTATCTTTGAAGAGGTCCTAACTCCCTTTCCCAGCCTATAAATTCATCCTCTCCCATTCACAAATGGTTGGTCTATGTCTATTTGCACCCTTATGCTAAGCTTGTGCCTAGAGGCTATTCATTTGACTTGGAGAAGGAGTGCTTGGAGAATTCTTGGCTTGGACTTGGATTACCACTCAAGGAGAGCCTTTCAACATCGAGGCTTTGGTTGTAAGCTTCCCTTTATTTCCTAATAATATATAATTATTGTTTCATCTTCCCAAAATATATATATGTTCATGTATTATTTAGCTTAACATTCCTTGATCATTTAAGTAGGTTGTTATTGGATTTGCTATTAGTTTTGGCATGCTTTATTGTTTCTTGATCACTTGTGCAGGTACATAAACACTGAGAGAAGCAGGAACAAGTCCGTGACACAAGCAGTTCGAGGCCCTCAACAAAGGAAATCGGAATATCATCAGAATGAGGTAGGCCATCTCCTTCATTCTTCTTTTCAATTATAACCTAGGAATATGTCTAGTTGATTGTCACTTCAGTTGCTACACCCACTCATTAAGCTAGAGGGGTCGTCTCTATCCGTAGAGAGGATTAACCTTGTCAACAAAATCTATTGAAGTATTTGATAAGCTATTAGTGAGATGGAAATTTTAAGGAATTTGACACATGTAGGATGTCAAGGGGGCTTCTTTTAGGATGGTCCCTTGGATCAAGATACTTCACTTGTTATGTTTGTAAAGACGAATTTTTAATGGAAGGATATGTGCCCTCTTTTTGGTTTTCCTTATAAGTTATAATTTTTTATGCGCCATGTGAAAATAGAGAAATATTTTGGATGGAAATTAGAAAGTGAAGCTATTAGCAAGACAATTTAATAATTGCAGGTGGTTTGAATTTCACTCTGACCCATGGGGAAGTGTGGGGATTTAATGGAAGGAATGATTTGCGGGAAGGATTTCATGGACACTAGATAAAATTAGTAGGGTTGGTGGATATAGAGCCCTGGACTTTAATTCCTACATGGTCGAATAATCGAAAAGGTGATTAGGCTATGGGGAAGATATTGGACCAATTTCTAATGAACAAAACTTTAATTCAAAGGTTTTCACTATTTCGTTCTTTGGTAAGTTGTGAATCTATTTTTTATCATAAGTTGATTTGTTTTGGAATTAAGAGAGCCTAAAAATCATAATTATCCTCTTCAATTTAATAAAGGATGGATTTGAGATGAAAACTTCGAGAATTTAGTCCTTACTTCTAGGAAACATATAGATAGATTTAGTATATTATCTCCAATGGAATAATTCTCCATAAAATTGAAGAAGTTGAAAGATGCAGTATGTAGCTGGCCAAAGCAAAAAAAGGAAGAGTTTATTGGACTCTTATATTGTATTGAAAGGCATATTTCAAACCGTGTCTTTAGAGGAGAGGGGGTTTTGACTAATTTTAGAAATCCCACGTGAATCTACTAGAGAACAGAAATGGGATTTTGAGGGAGCAAGAGATTCATTGGAAACTAAAAGGTGGAGCTACATGGATTACAGAACGAGATAATAATTCAAAAAAAAATCATAAGTAGGCAAGCCATAGAAGGGAAACAAATCATGTCTAGGAAATCCAATCAATGAATGGCACAATATCTAATTCTTCTCATGGTGAAATTGCCCATGAAGGGATGGATTTTTTTGAGAAATTGTTTTAAGATAATGGGAAACCTAACATTTATGATTAGTTAAATTTAATTTGGAAATATTCAAGATTATTTTCTGAAGAAGATTCAGATTTGATCGGCAAGCTAGTGTCTAAAGATGAAATTTTAGAAATTATTAAAAATATGCCCGAGGATAAAAGTATCGGTCCTTATGGTTGGACCATTGAGCCTTTTCTTTCCTTTTTTGATTTGATTGGAAAAGTTGTTTCTAGATGTGGTAGAGGAAACAAGGAGAAGAGGTTTTATTTCTAGAAGCGTTAATGCAACTTCCATTGCACTTATCACTAAGGTAATGGAGCCCAAGTCTTTCAATTATTCTAAGTTGATTAATCTATGAAATACTCTATACAAAATTATATCAAAATGTATAACCAATAGGTTTAAGGAGGGGTTCTCATATGTCTCCAGCTCAATTTGTTTTTATTGATAAAAAGGTAGATTCATGATGCATTTGGAATGCCTCAGAAAGTGATGTTTTCCATCAAATCCTGAAATATGCCAACACTAGCAGTGAAGATTGATTTGAGAAAAGTGTATGATAGGGTTGATTGGTCTTATTTAACATTGGTGTTACTTCATATAGGCTTAAATTTTAAAGTTGTGTTTTGGATCATGGGTTGTGTATGTTCAACTAACTATGTATCTCTCATTAATTATGAGCCTTCATATTCTTTTGGATCTTCAAGAGAATAAGGCTAGGATTATCATTGCCTCCTTTCTTGTTCTTGCCTATAATTGAAGGATTGAACATATTTATTATGGAAATGAAATAGGAATGCATAATCAAAGGAGTGGAGGTGGGTTGAAATATATCAATCACACCTATTCTTTTTGTTGATGATGTGCTTTTAAGTGAACTTGGATTTGTTGAGGAGTGGCAGTTATTTAAAGACATTATTGATTGTTTTGTGCTACATCAGGTATGGAAGTTATTCTTGATGAATTAAAGGGACTTAGTTTCAATTTGGAAGATTTTTCTTTCATAAATATAAAAGGTATTCCTCATTTACTATGGTTTTATCAATGAAGGATTAAATTACCTTGGATTTTATCTTGAACCTAATGACTACATAATTTTAGACTACTTTTGGCTAGTTAGAAAGGTGGAGAAGAGAATAGAGTTATGTTGAAATCAATGGCTTTCCCTTGGTAGTCATATGATACAGATAATGGTTGTATTGGAAGGTACTCTATTGTATCATCTATCCTTAGCCAAAATTCCTAAAAGCATTCTAAACTCTATCAGGAAATTATGTTTTGATTTTCTATGGAAAGGTAAAAAATTAGAAAGAATATTCTCTCTAGTAAAGTGGAGTAAATTAGCATTACCTAAAAATCTAGTGGTTGAGGTATCTAAAATATTGATATATTTGGTTTAGCCCTTGCGTCTAAAAGTGGGAGGAGATTTTTATTTGGATTCATCTTATGGAGTATTATTAGGAGGGAAAAAGACATAAAAACTTTATTAGTGGTTGATTGGCTCGAATTGGAGCCTAAATTGACTGGAGGTGGGTCAATGATATGGTGATATATAGTGAGAGGAATTCAATCTATAGAGAGGTTGTTCTTGTGGAAGATAGGGTGTGGTTCGAATGTGTTGATTGGTTGTGACCCATGGATAGGATATGATGGGAATCACGGGTTGCCTAAAGGTTTGGTCCATCACTTGAATTCCATTGGTATATTTATTTAGTTGATGCGGAAATAGATGATGAAATAGAGGTGGATAATCAAACGTGGGATTCTTCTCATGACCCCAGCTTACTGACAATTTATGTTGAAGATTGGAATCATTTTTTGAAGAAGTTAAGAAAAGCGGGAATTAGTATAAGAAAGAATGAAGAAGGCATAATTGTTTGGTCAAAAAATAAATATGGATACATTACAACAGAAAAATAGTGCGATGCTCTGATACATGAAAATTCATTATGTGAATCCAAAAGGTCGTATTCCTTAGTTTGGAAAGGATAAGGATTTCTTACTAGAAAACTCTTTTTATGGTTGGTGCTTGAAAGGAAAATATTAACATGGGATTTTTTATCTGGAAAAGAATGGGAAGGTCTATAAATATCTATTATTTGCTACACATATAATAAATCTATTGAACACCTATTCATCTTTTGCACCTTTATGAAGTCCTTTTGGAAAAATGTGATTTCAGCCTTTAATTTAAATAATTAGTGGATTAGGTATTTCATGGAAGAGTGTCTTTGCACCTGGGTTCAGAGATTCTATTCTTCATGTCTAAAGTTTCTTCCCATATTTTTTTTGCAGGGAATTTGGTTAGGGAGGAATAAATCTCTCTTTCAAAATTTAGTTGTTTTTTTCTATTTTAATTGCTCATAACATAAGGAATTATTACCTTTAACAAGTGAAGCATCTGAGAAAAGAAAGGTGATGTGAGGGAGATGGAATAATCTAATGGAGTGGTGTGGAGATTTTTTCATGGAGCCATTCAAAGGGTAAGGTATGGAGAAGGAACTCTTTTTTTCGTTTGAGAATTTGATGATCAAATGCAAGCTTGGAATATGCCAAGGAACCAACTTTGTTGTTGAATTAATGGAAATGTGGATTGCTATCTGATTAGCAGTTTAGAAATAGGTAAATGAATTCAAGTTGGTATCATATTCCAAGGTCTTATTAGATTGGGTTAATGGGAGGATTGAGCTCACAATTCACCATTAAGAATCTTGGTAGAGGAAGATTCATCAACCGCAAGAACAATTTGACAACATTCAAATATTGCATGCTTATAGAAAGAAAATTATCGTAGTAGATATGCTCTCAAAACAAACATTGTTGTTGGATGATGGAGTTTGTTTTGGTGTAGAATTTCAAAGTGATGTTTTAATTTTTTAATTTTCATTTAATATTTTTTATTCTACCAATCCTTTGAGGAGATAAAAGGTTTTATCTAAGTTTTGATGTAAGTAATGATACTAAACTAAATACATGGAAAAATTAACAAGTATGATGCCTAGAAGCCATGGGATTGTCCTTTTTTATTTCTGTTGAAATATAAAATGTAATTTTTTTCTTTTTTTAAAGAGGCATGGTTTTCTAACAAAGCCTATTTATAGGTTAATAATTTGTATGGTAAAGTTGGGGTGAATCTCCATCATTAATAATGTTCCTTTGAGGAGATAAAAGGCTTTATCTAAGTTTTGATGCAAGCAATGATACTAAGCTAAGTGCATGGACAAGTTGACAAGTGTGATGCTTAGTAGCCATGGGATTGTACTTTTTTATTTCTACTGAAATAGCAAAAGTACGTTTTTTCTTCTTAAAAAAGGCCATGGTATTCTAACAAAGCCTATTTGCATGTTATTAATCTCTATGGTAAAGTGGGGGGTGAATCTCCATCATTAATAAACTAATTACATGTTTTTTAAATGTATATATGCTTAGCTCATATAATAATATGAATAAAGTTATAATTTAATTATTTTTTATGATTTTCTTTTAATTTTGATAATGTGAGATGTATCATTATGTAAGTGTTTTGATGTCTATTGACATTTATTAATCATTTAATTGATATAATTATGTTAATTTTAATATTAAAAACCATACCATGTGATTGTGTGTGTGTGTGAGTGTGTGTGTGTGTGAGTGTGTGTGTGTGTGTGTGTGTATTACCATAAATGAATAACATTTTTAATGTGAACTAACCCCTTCCGCTTTGATGTAGTTTTACAAAATTGAAGGCCATTATTTAAAGCAAATATATACATATTCATTACATAGATTTTTAAGGGAAATTTGTATATGTATATATAACAAACGCATATATATTTCAAAATTATAAATTTAAAATATATATGATGATGATGATGATGATGATGATGAGCATCCACTAAGACCAATGTGGTCTATCGGACCTTAGGAAAGTAAGATATTAATTACGACCCTTTAATATTTTATTTTTATGGTTAAAAAGAAGGGAAAGAAGTGCTCCAAAATCACTAAAGTTTTGTTGATTTAACAAGTCAAGAAGGTTGGTAGTGTGAAATTTTTTTGGAAATGAAAACAAACTCAAGTAAGAGTCAAGCAGTCTAAGAGAAAAAAAAAATCGTCTTCAACCCTCTTAGTATCACAAAGGTGACCAATTCTTTTGTCCCACGGTGTTTGGGGAATAAATCAACACCTAGTTTCATTTCAAAGCTCATGAGAATTAGTACTTATCTTTGCAATGTTCATTTTCTTCTTAATACTAGTCAAGATAGAAATATAATTATGGTTAGAAAGGGTGGGGTTGATCACCCATTATAATATCTTAGCTTCCTTTTTCCCTCTAGCTTCTTATCATCCCATAATTTATCCTTAAATTTGGAGGTAATAATATTTTTAATACTATCCTTATTCCCCAAGATGATCTCCTCCTTTATTCCCCAATGGTTGCTCCAAGATTGGGCATCCTTACGCCATCCACGCTTGAGACAAAGGTGGGGGTTTTGGATAGAGTTAGAAGAAATTTTTGGGAACCTCTTGGCTTCCATGTTGTAAAAATTCTTCTTATACATCAAATACCTAAACATAGCCATGCTTTCAATGGGGGGAAGGCTAGCTTCAATCAAGAGGATATGATAGGGAATATTTCCTTTAATCTAGAGGTTTCAGGTTATAAATTACTTTTGAATCATCTTGATCTTCCTCCACTACTCTTTGGATATACTGCAACCTTAAACCACACATCCATATAAAATAACAGGGGTGACAAGAGTCTAAAAAATGAACCTTTTTACTCCAAATCCAAAGATCAACGGACTTACTATTGTTTTCAAGTTCATAATAAGCTTTCTAGCCTCCAATAATCCTTTCATCAATGTTATGATTCCAATTGAGCTAATGATGAATGTCAATACCTAAATATTTGTATGAAGAAACTTTCTCCAAGTAATTTTTATAGATGAAATTACGATGGTTGATCTTTTTGGATTTAATTATCATGACATTAGGGTTGATGGTATTAACTGGCATACCCATCTTGGAGCAGTGATCCTAGAGGATCTTAAGTTGATTTTTGAGATCATCGTGGCTTCTAGCTAGAAGAACGATATCGTCAACATCAAGGAGAAGAGTAATGACCATACTAGTGAGCTCAAGGCCATTGCATCCTACAATTTCCAAACACTCTTCTAGCTTATCAATGTAAACGCCAAAAGGGGTAGGGGATAGGGGACACCCTTTCTTAACTCTGATATTGCATTTAATTTATTTAGACCACCCCTCGGTGGTCTTAAGTTTGACAACAACATTCTCGTAAAGTCGAATCACAAAAATTCTCAACTCATGGGGAACCATTATCTCTTCAAGTATTTTCCATAGCTTATCCTAAGGAATAGTATCGAAATCTTTTCTAAAGTCAACAAAACAACATAATAGATCAATTTTACTATTGCGACACTCCTCGATAATGATCCTCAGAATGATAATATTATCGATAGGTGAGTGATGTCTCTTAAAACCATCTTTCCCTTTAGCTCTTTTACCCTAGCTTTTAAGCCACGGGCTAATCTTATTTTCCAAAATGATCCCATACAGTTTGGTTAAAATGTGGCTAATAATAATGGTCCTATAGTTAAAGGGAATGTTTTGGTCCTCGCTTTTTAAGATAGGCACAATAAGGCTTTGCTTCTAAAACTTGGGGAAGTCATGTTTTACTACCAGATTGAGAATTTTTGCATATGAGAGATGAGGATAGACCTTCCCATTTTTAATATTTTAGCTTATAATCCTTCAATATCCCTAGCTTTCCCATTAGCGAGTTTCTTAATCCCAAACTCCATGTCTTCCAAAGAAAAGATATCCTCCTTTATAGAAGTGTTTAAGATGATGCCCATGGTGTCCAAGGAGTCATAAAGCTTCTTAAGATAGATATCCCAATTCTTCAATGGGATTCAGAATGATTTTCTTTTGTTTTATAAACAAGCATATTTTTCCAAAACTTTCTAGGCTCAACTTTAGAAAGGTGAAGAAGATGCTCTTGTCACTTACTAATATATGACATTTTATTCCTTTTGATAATATATTTGTATATGCTTATGTTTCTGAGCTTTACAATTTCATTAGGAGCATCTCTAATCACTTTCTTAGAAATTTTATAGTCCTTATCATACCAAGGGTTGAAATTTCTATTATTCTTTTTATATGACACCTCATAGAGAATTTATTAATGGTAGTGGAAAGGGTTGTAGTAAAATTGTAATAGATTTGTGTTGCAAACGATGTTAATACTAGAGGAGGGTGAATTAGTATTAAGGATAATTTCAACTTTATGTGAATTTACATTTCGTCGTTCAACCTTGGCATCCATTATATGTGAGCAACCATAACAACAGCCATATCACAGCACATGCACACACATCATGAGCAACAAACACATGAACACAGAGGTCTTACGTGGAAACCTTTTTGGGAAAAAAAACCACGAAAGTTTGTTGTTATTATAGATGTAAAATAAGAGCACCTACTGTATTACATCATTCTGTTTTGTGGTCCACCACTCACAGAAAGCACCAACTCCCTTTGATTTTTTGCTAGCACCCACTAATAGGAAGAACCAACTCCCTCCATTTGTAGACACCTGCCCAGCTTACCAGAAGCACCCTGTGAAGCATCAACTTCATGGATTTGTCGCAAGCACCAACGTGCAGCGCCTTGTATTTATGCAAGCACCAACTTGTAGGAGGCACCAACCCCAAACCTTCTCAAGAACCTACTAGATATGGAAGCACTGACTCCCTATTTGCAGGCTCCAACCCACACTCAAATAGGAACTCAATGTTCAATATTATTGGTAGCCACTCTGCCTGATATTATCTATGTTCTCTTCAGCCCTTGGCCTACACAACACACTGTCTCTGCTCATTAAGCTCACTCTACAATATCCTACTGTCACCACCACAACATCATTCTTCTCTCCACCCTTTTTCCACTACACATAACATCACGTTCTTCTCGGCCTTCTTCCATTGCATAGGCACCTTAGGCCTTTCGCACAACAACACTTTCTCTCTCTCGGGGTCTCTTTCCTCTGCTTAGGCACTCTCAACACAGAGCTCTCCACACGTCTCTTCTCTACACAATGCTACTTTCCCCCACTTTGTTCATCCAAGCTCCTAATTTTTGTTCCTCTATTGCACTAAACTTGATGTTGCCTCTGCTACCTATTTCAACATTGCCCTAGTGTACCTTTGCATGGATCTCCATCCTTTTATTGCATCTGACTTGGTCTCTGCCACTTCATTAAACATGAGGAATGGGATCCTAAGCATTCTTCTTACTTGATAATTAAATATTTAGTCCATCTGCACACTCCAATGAGACCAATCATGAATTATGTTTGCACGCATAACATGGCTCTCCACCCTTCTTAACTACTCACAGAGACCAGGGTGTACTTCCGGAATGGTTCTCCTCTACTGTGATCAACACGTTTTCACTTAGCAATCTTTTACATTTAATTATTCATTAACATGCAAGAAATCTCAAGCATAGCTATTCTAGAGTCAACTACTACCTCTGCAAATCATGGTCCTCTCTATCTTGACCCAAAAATTTATGTAGACTCCATTACTCCTACAACACCAACCTTTTGTAGGCATTTACTTAGCTATAAACCCATTCATCCCCATGTGCCTTCATATACCTTTGTACAACAATATCAGAGCTATTTCATTTCATAACTTCTCATTAAAAAGATCTTACAAAATCTCATAATTTCGATGCCTATAGCCCCTTCGTGCTTAGCCTCCGTATCGCTTTCTTTCTCATATGACCACTGCCTGTGACCACCAGTATAGCCCTTAGGTGTTGTAATATTGGAGCTCCTACATGTCATAACTTTCATTATAATGACCTTCCGAAATCACAAGCTTCTGATTTTACCTTTAGCTCCTTTTGCTCATCTCCTTCTTGTTTTACACCATGGAACCGCGAGTTGTGACCAGTGGCTTAGCCCTAAGGTGCTAAGGCTTTCAGATCCTGCCACGGGCCTATCTTCCTTTGTTGACTACTCTCACCCTTGTTTCTTTTAGGTTTCTACATCCACACACTCACTATATCGGGACTTCCTTCATAGTTCAATTTCGGAGGAATTCTGAAATTTTGACCTCCAAAATACTTCATAGCACTTGGGTGCTAGACATGCTCCATGCCCTCAATTCTTTAAACTCTACGACCATGCGTTAACATGAAATAGGAGCCCTTGGTATCAAAACTTTTCTTCAAATACAATTACGAGGGAGTTACGAAAACTCCAACTTTTGAAGTTCCAACCTCTGATATTACGTCATGTTGATGTCATGAACTCCACATGGCATCTCCTTAGTGGTGACCCCTATCACCTAGATTTTCCCCATTAGGTCACCCAATTTTTTCTGAATCTAATTGCCACGTGTCCATACTATAGCAACATAATGTTGATGTCATCTACGTCATCAACTTCTAAGGACCAATCAACTGCCACCATGCCTCCCGTCTTGACCAGATAGAAAGAGTTCCTCAAACCTTTGGTTTTGCAGCAATTTCTTTGTAATTCTTATTCTATGCATCCTCAATGTTTTTTAAAGAATTGCAGTCATAAGAACTTACAAGATACCGAAAACCCGAAGTTCTGAACCTTCAAGATTATGCTTCCCTCATGCCATTTCGGGTCTTTTTCTTTTAAATAAACTGTCAAGGTCCCAAGGTTCCGAGGTTCTGAATGTTGTGATGTGTCATGTCTCACCGACCTTCCAACATGCCAAATCTACTGAAAATTGGCTCTGATTTTCAACCCGATGTTTTGTTCTTTCAAAGTTCCAGCCTGCTACGAACCATCGAAATTATGACCTCTGATATTTCGGCCTCTCTTAGCTCTGAGGTTCCGATATCACCATCCTTGCTAAATGAAGGTTCCAAAATTCAACCTGTTGATGACTTCAAGACCCTAACTTCAACAGTTAATCAATTTTGATCCCCAGTGACCATTCATGGACTTTCACATACCAGTGGAAATCTCTTTCAGAGTAATTTCTAGTGAAGAAGGTCCATTGTAGTCCTTGAGCCCATCTTCTACTTGAAAAATGGCTGCAAACTCTCTTCCATTATTTCCACCTTGGCTCTCCTTTTGCTGGCTAGAACCTGCTCTTCAAAGGCATTTTGCAAGGTTCCTCATAGTATTGGAGAGACCTTTTAGAGAACTAACCCACTCTACCAAATCCAAGAATATCTGAGCTGATCTCTTAAGGTAGAACCTCCTCCAAATTCTAGGACTGCCAACCATCATAGTCATATTTTTATGGCTTCTCCATTAAGCTTGCTACTGATGATTCTTTACAAGAGACAACCATGGGATGGATTCCAAACCACCATAGTTATCATTTTATGGCTTCTTCAATAAGCTTGCTACTATGGTGATTCTCTACAGAGCACTACAACAACCATGGGACTCCCCCTGAGCTTGATAAATCAAGCACATCAAACTAGCCCACTTACCATCACAGCTAGGCTAGGGAACATCAAAGCCAACATCTGTTTCCAAAAACATCCATGCTATCTGGTTGACATCAATGCCAACACTCTTGCCAGTAGTTGGACAATGCCAACTACCCAACACACCTCCTAGCATGATTGTTGACATCAATGCCAACAGACTTGCAGCCACTATCCATCCAGTCAATGCCAATTGTCCAACAATCTTCCCCTTTCTCATTGATGGCAACACATACTACCTCATTATTTCTTTACTTTGATGGTCAATCCTCATGTTGCTTCCACACTTCTTTTGCATGAGCCACCATTGGCTTTATCTTCTCTGCATGGGCCATCAGAGCTTCTCCAATAATTCTCTCCCCCTTTGACATCAATGGCAAAGGCATAGAAGCTGCTTCTTCTCCCCCTTGCAATCATCAACAATCAATGATGAGGGTCTAGTTGTTGATGTGCATTCTTCTCTGCAGACTTCTCTTCAAGGACTGATCATTATTGCTCCATAAACTGAACAAATATGATATGATCCTCCTGAACATACACTTCCTTTGATTTGAATGCCTCTAGTTCTGAATCCCTTACATCGTTGGTTGAATACTTCTCTTGCCAATGCATATTTTGTATCAGTTAAAAAAAAAATTGGTACTAAATAAACTAC
The DNA here is from genome assembly GCA_000404065.3 of Pinus taeda. Taxonomy (NCBI): domain Eukaryota; kingdom Viridiplantae; phylum Streptophyta; class Pinopsida; order Pinales; family Pinaceae; genus Pinus; species Pinus taeda. The sequence goes on along the minus strand of APFE031645673.1, from coordinate 135,849 downwards.
TCATGATATTGTAGCTGTTGCAAATACTAATCAATGATAATTCATTTTGGCTTGCTAATACCACTGCTTCATCCTCTATTCTCACTTCTCCTTAGCATATTAAACACTTCTCCTCCGCCTGAGATCATACTTCTACAATAGGGGTTGTTGCTTCAATAATACCAATTGCACCAAACATTTGATACAAATTGGACAATGTATCAGGCAAACTCTTATATCTTTTTTACTTAAAGAAATGCTCATTTCCACAAACAGGTTTTCTCCACCTGAACCCAAAACTACCAATTGACGTAGGATACCAATTGAAGGTTAAGGGACATGAAAAGCTTTAACCAATTGTGTTTCATGAACACAAGATTGCTAGGCATAATCAAACTTACAACTTAAATGAAATAAGGGCATTTCACCCAAGGTGCAAACCTTCATTTACTCAACAATATTTCTTCTTGAGGCTGATGATCATTGCCTGCTACTTACCAAAGAAACTCCCCCTGGTCCAATGCTCTTTTATCTGCTGCAATTGTTTCCTTTCTTCTACGTGGGGCCTAATCTTGTGGACTTGACTTGACTATGCGCTTTCTATCATTCCACCTTTATGTTGCAACCTATCTTCTTCTTCCCACAACATAAGATATTTTTGTGTACTCCCTCTGAATTCATGTTGGTTGCACTCTCTTCTTCTCTTGCAATGTTGATACATTTAAAATAAAAATATTCATCATTGTGATCAGCAAGGGTCTCGGTCATACCTTCATTGTTCAGATGCATCTCACTTGGATGAGATTTTATGCCCACACCTAACTTATTTGGCCTCCCTTGAGGCCATTCTCTTCTTTTAATGAAGAGAAATAGAGGATTTACTCTCCCTGAGTAGATCATCCGCCTTCTTCTTCCAAATATTCAATGGTTGAGTCCTAGCAACATCACTTCTTCTCAGATTTTCCTTTGCCCATATTTGACCCTTTTCTTGGTTGTGCATGGCTAGAGGAAACTTCTCCTTCGAATCCTCTTTCTTTACCCAAGTCTTCTTATTGCCTTTCTACCTTACAGAGGGGTCTACTGCAAGAGTAGGAGGATCATTCTTATCACGACCTCTACTACTACAATCATTCCTTCTCATGGCTACTTTGTGTGTTCTTAGGTTGTTTCTACGCAACACATTTTGTTTTCTTGCATGCCATCTACAGTCTATGGATTTATGTTCAAAATTATTGTAAAAAAAAAAGCCATAAAAAGGCCTTTGAGGACTAAAGACACCTTTTCTTTGAGGGCCTTGTCCTTGATGAGGAAAGAACCTATGCTAGTTCTTCATGTGCCTTCCATGATTGTCTGGAATTTTTCCTTTCATTCTTTCTTACAACTACCTACCTCTCTTTTGTTTCTCTACTTGTTGTTGCTTCTTATCTTTTTGTTGCTGCCTTTTCTTCTTTTTTTTGTTGCTACTTTCCTTAATGTTGGAGTTCAACAACTTATTTTCCTATGTTGTTGTTAGAACCTCGAGCTTCCTTCACCTAGTAAGTTGACCCTTCATCCTTCGCAATCTTGGAGCTTGGTTTTTCTTTGAAACCGAAACTAGCTTTGATGAGAGGGGATCATTGCTTAACAAGCATCTCATCCAAGACTTTCTTGCTCTCCACATGCTTCTGATATTGAGACAACTCTTTATTTGACTTTTCTAAGTCATGTCTAAATGAGACTACTTCATTCTATTGTCTCTCACAATAAGCTTCATTCTCACTCCGTTGATTGGTAAACATCCTCAACCTATTAGCCTCTTTTTGTTGAGCAATGAGATTTACTATTGTTTTACTCAACTTTTCGTTCTCAAGCTCATTAATTTTCAGTTGCTCCTCTTGCTTTAGATTTTCCTCTGATAGGTCCTTGATCTCCTTGAGAGCAGAGATCGACTTCTTTCTAAAGTAGATCCTTTCATTTAGATCCTTCTCTTCATTATTAGAGGTTCTAGTTGAGTCACCACATAGATCTAAACCCATCTTTGTGTCCATGGAATATTCCAAAGGTATAAGGGGTATTCCATCTTCATCACTTTCAGTGATACCCCTATTCTCTTCGCAGGATATACTCTCTTCTCCTTCAGAGAATCCATCATTTTTTATTGCTACTAAAGTGGTCCTATCTTCATTACTACTACTAGATGCACATGAACATCTTCAAGTGATCCACATGAACATCTAGATAATGAATGACCTATTTCTTTACATTCATCACAAAGCAATATCTTACCTTTAGAGCATTCTGGCCTCTCCTCTACTTTTTCATCATCTTCTCGAGAGTGATGAGCAGAAACTTTAGCATTAAAAGGAAGATCTTTTATCTTCTCGACAACTCTTTTTTGGGATGCTTTCTTCAACTTCTTCCTTCTCTTCTTTTGTTTATCATTTCCAGCACCAACATCTGTGTGTTTTGGTTCACTACTTTAGCAAAAAGGTTTTTCGGCCCTCTCTTGAACCACCTGGCCATCTCCTCCACACAGAAATTTCAATTTGTGTAGCATTTCCCTTGCTATGTCATAATTCCTTACTTTATCAGCATCTCTCTTAGACATCCCTTTCATGATAACCTCCTTAGATTTCTCATTATGCTCACTCTTTTCTCCATTCAATACGAAGAGCCATATATCAACATCTAAGTCTGTTAAATAGGCTTCCATTCTAACCTACTAGAGTACATAGTCTGACCCATTTAAAAATGGAGCTCCTACCGCTATTAGCCAAACTCGATTAGCCATTGTTTCCCTTTGATCTACCTTCTAGTGATTAAGTTATTATTGAAGGAACCGTCTTTGATACCAATTGTTGGAAACGATGTTAATACTGAGAGGGGGATGAATCAATATTAAGGTTAATTTTTGTTGGCATTATGATTCTGGTTTGGCTCTATGGTACAGGTGTTTTACTTGATGGAAACTCACTCTTGTGGCAGATCTCAGTTCAAGCACTTAAAATCATGGAAATTAAGATACCCACAGGTAATCCTAGAAGAAGCTGCGGACCCACAAGTACACTGACCAAGGAGTGCGTACATGCTCGCAGGTGATACGTTCAGAAGGTGCGGACCCCAGTTTCACGCTCTCCAATGCATAAAAGCGTGTGCACGTGGGAATCTTCATGAATGGTACAGTGTTTGATCAAATGGTTTTGGTCCGTGGTATTGCATCCAAAAGTATTGATCCCAAGTATTGGGTTCATGGTATTGTGTTATTATGGTTTTGGACCATGGTATTGAGAAAGGCTTGCCTATAAAAAGGAAAGGAGATCTCTTGGCCACACACTGGTGAAATTTGAATATCTTAAGATCTGAAATTTTGGGTGTTTGGTTTTAAAAGCTAGATCTAAATCAAGGAGATAACTTAAGGTGAATCTATTGACATGTCATGATCTCTCGGGCGCATGAACAGATTTGTGGATCTAACTGATTGTGGCACATTGAAGGACTGTAAATTTGGCCCTAATCAGAAGTATGCAGGCGATCCTAAGGCGCAGTGCGGGGGTACGCAGTGCAGTAAAAGGCTCAGTGTGGGGGTACGCAGCGCAGCCAAAGGCGCAGTGCGGGGTACGCAGCAAAGGAGAAGGCACAGTGCGGGGCGCACGCAGCACAGAAAATGGTGAAGTGCGAGGTACGCAGGAAAGCAGAAGGCACAGTGCGGATGTACGCTGTAAGTCAAAAAGTAAAGGTGTGGATCTGAAGAAAAGTACACAGAGAAGAAGAATGACTAGTGCGGATATGCGCAGTTCAGACTCAGAAGAGCTGCGGATATACGCAGGCTCCTGTTGGTGAAGTTGCGGTCTTACCTTGAAACATTTGTTGGCTGTCTTTTATCTATTGCTGCAGAATTCTGGGTTTAGATGTCTGGTATTACCTTTCTGTTTACAGCATTCTGAAGAATTGGGTGATTCATTGGTTCATTGTATAAGGAGATTGGGTGATTTACATGTACTTGATGATTATTTGATGTTCATGGATCCAGTCTGAAAATTTAAGAAACGTGGTCCTTAAAGAAGTAAAAGAGCTAAGGGGGTTGTAGCTCCCTTCCAGGAGAGACTGGAAAACGAGAGAGAGTTGTAGCTCTCTGCAAGTTGCAGCCTGCGTACTGGTAAAGGACTGCACCAGTACAAAATCATTGTAAAAGAAGTTTCTAATTGAAAGAAGATAGAGACATATTGCAGCAGGTGGTTTTCACCCACATTGGGTTTCCACCTTATATCTGGTGTTCTTTGGTGTGACTATTTGTTTTTCTTGTTTCATGCTCATTATTATATGGTACTGACATACAAGTTAATGATCAATATCTAAAGACTAAATTAAGGAAGGCATAGAAAAAGAATTTGATAATACTGATTCACCCCCCCCCCCTCTCATATTATTTCCAACAATTTTAACTTTATGCCAATTTATATTTCTTCATTAAAACTTGGCACCCATTATATGTGGCAACCATTAACAACCCTATCACAACACATAGATACACATCGTTAGCAACAAACACATGAACACAGAGGTTTTGCATAGAAACCCTTTTGATAAAAAACCATCGAAGCTTGTTTTTGTTATTTATGTAAAATAAGAGCACCTACTCTATTACATCAATCTGTTTTATGGGCCACCCCTCACAGGAAGCACCAACTCCCTTTGATTTTTTAAGAGCACCCACTAGAAAGAAGCACCAACTCCCTCCATTTGTAGACATTGTCTAGCTTACCAGAAGCACCATGTGAAGCACCAACTTCACAGACTTGTTGCAATAACCAACTTTCAGGAGGCACCAACCCCCAACCCTTCTCAAGCACCCACTAGAGATGGAAGCACCAACTCCATGTTTGTAGACTCCAACCGAAACTCAAATAGGAACTCAATGTTCATTGTTATTGGCAGCCACTCTGCTTGATATTAGCTCTGTTCTCTTTAGCCCTTGACCCACACAAAACTCTATCTCTACTTACTCTACAACAATCTACTGTCACCCCCGACAACATCATACTGCTCTCATCCCTCTGTCCACTACACACAACATCGCACTCTTCTCTCCCTTCTTCCTCTGCACAAGCACCTTCATCCTTTCGCACAGTAGCACTAGCTCTCTCTCAGGGTCTCTTTCTTATGCTTAAGCACTCTTAGAACAGAGCTCTCCACATGAGTCTTCTCTACATAATGCTAATTTCCCCCACTTTTCTCATCTGAGCTCCTAAGTTTTGTTCCTCTACTGCACTAAAATTGATGTTGCCTCTGTTGCCAATTTCCACACTACCCGAGCGTATCTTTGCATGGCTCTCCATCCTATTGTTGTGTCTGAATTGGTCTCTGCCATTGCATTAAACATGAGGAACGAGCTCCTAAGAATTCTCCTTACTTGAGAATTGAATCTTTAGTCCATCGGCACACTCCAATGAGACCAATCATGAATTTTGTATGCACGTATAACATGGCTCTCCATCCTTCTTAACTACTCACAGAGATCAAGGTGTACTTCTGACATGGTTCTCTTGTACTATGATCAACAATTCTACACTTAACCATATTTTACATTTAATTCTTCATTAACGTGTAAGAAATCTCAAGCATGGTCGTTCTGGAGTCAATTGCTACCTCTGCAAATCATGGTCCTCTCTGTCTTGACCCAATGATTTATGTAGGCACCATTACTCCTGTGACACCAACCTTCTACAAGAATTTACTTAGCTATCGACCCATTCATCCCCATATGCCTTCATATACCTTTGTACAACAATATCAGAGCTTTTCATTTCATAACTTCTTATTAAAAATATCTTACAAAATCTCACAATTATGATGCTTATAGCACCTTATTGCTTAGAATCCTTATCATTTTCTTTCTCATATGATCGTTGCCTGTGACCACCAATATATCTGTTAGGTTCTACAATATTGGAGCTCCTACGTGTCATAACTTTCATTGTAATGATCTTCCAAAATCACGAGCTTCTAATTTTACCTTTAGCTCCTTTTGCTCAGTTCCTTCTTGTTTTACACCATGGAATTGAGAGTTGTGACCAACGGCTTAACGCTAAGGTTATAAAGCCTTTAGATAATGTCGGGGGCCTATCTTCCTTTGTTGACTTCTCTCGCCCTTGGTTCTTTTGGTTTTCTACATCCGGATGCCAACATACATCGGAGATCCTTGTATCGAGACTTCCTTCATATTTCAATTTCGGAGGAGTCTTAAAATTCCGACATCTAAAATACTTCATAGCACTTGGGTGCTAGACTTGCTCCATGCCCTCAATTCTTTAAACTCCATGACCAAGTGCCAACACGAAATCAAAGCCCCTAGTATTGAAAATTTTCTTCAAATGCAATTATGAGGGAGTTATGAAAACTCCAAACTCTGAAGTTCCAACCTCCGAGATGACATCATGCTTATGTCATCGACTCCATATGGCATCTCCTTAGTGGTGACATGTGTCACCTGGATTTTCCCTATTATATCACCCAATTTTTTTGACTATGACTTCCACGTGTCCATATTAAAGCCATGTCATGTTGACATCATCTACCTCATCAGCTTCTAAGGACCAATCAACCGCAACAATTTCCTTTGTAATTCTTATTCTTTGAATCCTCAACACTTTTTAAATAATTGCATTCATAAGAACTTATGAGGTTCTGAAAAACCGAAGTTCCGAACCTCTGAGGTTTTTCTTCCCTCGTGCCATTTCAGGTACTTTTTTTTAAATAAACCATCGAGGTCCCGAGGCTCCAAGGTTCCGAAATGTTTCCATGTGTCTTGTCTTGCCGAGGTTCCGATGTGCCCAACCTACCAAAAATTGTCTCTAATATTCATGTCGATGTTTTGTGCTTCCAAGGCTCCAGCCTGATTTGAATCGCCGAAATTCTAACCTCTGATATTTCAACCTCCTGAAGTTCCAACGTTTTGATATGACCATCCTTCCAAAATTCGGGGTCTGAAATTCAACGTGTTGAGGACTTCAAGACCCTAACTTCGGTAGTCAATAATTTTTGATCCCGATGGCCATTCATGGACTACCACGTACCATTGGAAAGATATTTCAGAGGAATTTCCAGTGAAGAAGGTCTGATGTAGTCTTTGATCCCATATGCTACCTGAAAAAGGGATGCAAACTCTATTCCATTCTTTCCACCTTGGCTCTTTCTCTGTTGCCTAGAACCTTCTTTTCAGAGGCATTTTGCAAGGTTCCGCATACTATTGGAGAGATATTTCAAAGCACTAATCCACTGTGCCAAATCCAATAATATTTGAGTTGATCTCTTGATGTAGAACCTCCTCCAATGTCTGGGACTCCCAACCATCATAGTCATCTTTTTATGGCTTCTCCAATAATCTTGCTACTATGATGAGTCTCTACAAGATTTTGCACGACCCAGGGGATGGATTCCAAACCATGATAGTCATCATTTTATGGCTTCTCCAATAAGCATATGACTATGATGATTCTCTATAGAGCACTGCAGCAACCATGGGACTCCCTTGACACATCAAGCACATCAAACTAGCCCAATTAACATCACAGTTAGGCCAAGGAACATCAAGTCCAACATTTGTTGCCACAAACATCCATGCTATCTAGATGACATCAATGCCAACTACCCAACACGTCTCACAACATAATTGTTTACATCAATGCCAACGCGCTTGCAGCCACTAGCCACCCAGACAATTCCAACTGTCCAACAATTTGATCAATTTGGTCATTATATGTTAGGAAACCTAAATCCCTCTTTAAATCCTTTAAGAAGAGATCCATTTTAGTTACATCAAAGCAAGTGTGCCTTTGAATCTCATAGTTCTTTTACATGTGGCTAGTGTGCATGATAAGATTTAGAGTTAAGGACAAAGATGCTTGGTCAGAGTCAGGCTTGTGTTCATTTAGTAGTTCAAAATTTGCAATATGTTTGAGAACATGTGTGTCAGATATTGCATAATCCATGACACTACAACCCAACCCATGAATACAAGTCATATGGCTGGAGGTAGGCCACTTATTAATTCCATTACATAATATTAGGTCTTGGGAACTACAACACTTGATAATCTCGGTACCAAATAGGTTCTTGGTTATGTCTTCATAATTTCTTTTGAATCTATTAGTTAAGTCACCGTCCTCATCTAACCATAGGGGTCAAGTCCCATTACTTAGGAGAGTAGCTTGGTTAGTAACAATTCTAGAGTTGAAGTCCCCAAGCAAATGGATATTACCTTTATTACTTAGCTTGTGGATTTCATGTTCTAAGGTATTAAAGGCGCATTTCTTTTCCAAGTTTTTTTTTTCTTATAGGAGGTAGAGTTGATAGGAGTGAAATAAAAAATTGCGAGAAAATTTCTATTGGTATTAGAGTTAGAAATTTCAATCCAAATGCACTAATTGAGGGAGTCAATTTTATGAAGCCAAATATGAGAAGAAACTTTATTCTTTATATAACAAATTATACCACCAAAACCTCTACGAGAGGATTTCTTGTTCCAAGCTAACCAGAGAATGAAGTCGTCATTATGGGGGACCCTAGACTCATCATGCTCCCACGTTTCAACTAAGAAGATAAGATAAATATCACTCAAGATCAAACTTAACATAGGACCTTTACACCATGGAAAACCACAACAATTCCATAAAAGGATCTCGAGCGATCCTAATTCCTATTTATCACTCTTATTTTTTACTCTATCTCTAATAATAACTTTCCTATTCCTAATGATTGCCTATTTCCCTCCCTTTCTTGCCTCCTTGAAATTTTGGGCCTCTTTCCTTAGTTTGACTTGGTCTTCTAGAATAAGATCTTCATTTATAAAAATTCTTGATGCTTTTAGGCTTGGGGATTTTCTAAGTATATCTAATTTATGGTCATTACAACTTACTTTAACAAAGGTTAGTCGTTGTTTATGTTCAAGTATTTTTCCCACACTTTTTGCTTCTTTGAGATAAGTTGCTTGAATTTGTGACTTTGTTTTCAATTGTTCATTTGCTATTTCTATTTTGTCCTCATCATCTTGCTCTTCTATACCAATGATTATAAGGTTCAAGGGTCTTTTGTGGCACTCATGATCTAGTTTAATTAATTTGTTCATTTCCACTTTTATGAGTTTGAGATCTAATTTATTATCTATGCTATTTAGCGCTAAGTTATTATTTAATTGTTATTTTAGATCTTTAGTTTCGTCTCTCAAGGTGTAATTGAGAGCCGAGATATTAAACCTTTGAATCCTTTGAGTTCCCAGAGGCAAGTTGTAGAGGTATATGTATTAAAACTCCAAGTTCGCAGAGGTGAGTCGCAGCAATTCGAGTTTGTTATATATTAAGCCTCATAGTTGAGAGATGAACCTCAGAGTTGCAGTATATATTAATCCTTTACTGAGAGACAGATTTTAGACTTGCAGTACTATATTAAAAGTCCATCGATACCATAGTGAATAATCTATAATGAGATATCGCAGACAAAAGAATTCTAGACGCAGAGATGAAGTATATATATTAAAAACCCACTAAGGCTCAGTAATAATGGTCGCAGAGTGCTTGTGGGAATAATAATACAAAGATGAAATAAATTAATGTCATATTCAAATATATGACATTATCTCACTTTCACAGCTACCTTTCAACTTCCTCCCAAAAACTTATGAATGAGGATGGGTTTACTGAAAATTGTCACACAAAAACATTGACTTCCTTCATTGCATAATAATGTGAACATGTAACCATACAAATTGATTACATTTATGATAATATTGTAACATTTTGAATTGTATTTGAAGTTCAGTGAGAGGACCAGAATCTTAACAATAGCTACTCTCCATGTTTGAAAATGTAAACTTTACCAAATAGTTATCGGTATAGAAGAATGGATAATCCAAATCAAGTTTACAGAAGATCTAACTATTGTCAGGTTAGAGATAATGGAGAATATCTTAGAATAGTGAATTGGTTCACGGTACCTCAAGATAGGAATTAGTTTCTATTTCTTAGGGTATGGTTCTAACTTCCCTAAATCTATGATTACTATATAATGTTTGATGTACACGGACAATGTAGAGCGTTTTGCAGAACTAGACTCTCCTGGTTCAGACTCTCTTCCATAGAGCTGACCAATGGGTATTTTTTATAATTCAAACATCACTTTTTAACATGTCATCCCAATCTAGATCAGAGTGATTGTGATCTTATTTTTATTTTGATAAAGTATGTTTAAAAAAATACATGTAAATTAATACTTGTGCATATAAAACATACCCATGGATTTTTGGGTTTCCATTTACCTTACTTATGCATATAAAACATATCCATGGATTTTTGGGTTTCCATTTAGAAGGTAAAAGAAGATTTGAAATGTGTGGGCCATTGGATATACTTCATTTCATTTTTATTGATATGCTTTATCATAGAAACCACTGAGTGCATTAAATTTTATTTAAGTATGTGAAAATAGCAGTCTTGTTTAAAGAAAGTGACTTTTTGGGTTTATGATATTAGATAAATATATTAAATGAAATAAAATATATAAATATGTTAGTTGTAGTTTGGGTCAGGTGATATTAGTTAAACGAGATAAAATATATAAATATGTTAGGAGGGTTCATTTGTAATTGAGGAATATAGTGAATCTGTGAGGGGTGAAAAAATTTATGTATAGTTGAGGTGAAACTTATTGTATTTAATTACTAGATTAAAAAATTATGTCATATATTATTGTAGTTTTTATGATTTATTTTTTTATATTTTAATTTATATTTCTTATGTTACTTTTATTATTAATAATTGTTCGAGCCAAAAGTTCTTGTTGTTATGGGTGTATAAGCTATGTGTGTTAATTTGTATGGGAACAATTGTAATCATTGTTATGGATAAGTTGAATGGAGTCAATTTCGCCCTATGGAAATCACTAGTGCAGGATATATTAATTTTGAAGGATCAATATTTGTCAATTGAGGGAGTGGCGAAGAAACCCTCATTGATGATAAATGAAGCCTAAAAATCACTAGACAAAAAGGTCATTGCTACAATCTGATAATACCTAGCAAAGAATGTGTACTTCGATGTGGCTAGTAATAAGACATCAAAAGGGCTATAAAAAAGTTGCATGATTTGTATGAAGAAAACACAACATCAAACAAATTTTTCTTGATGAAAAAATTATATAATTTGAAGATGAAGTAGAGCGTTTTAGTTGTAGAGCATTTAAATGGATTTAATATGATTCCATTCAATTTCTATCTATTAAAATCCCTTTATATGATGAAATTGGACCCATTATACTCATGAGCTCCATGCCAAACAACTGGCAGAATTTGATAATAGCTATGATCACTACAACACTTGTAGGGACCATAAAGTTTGATGATGTTAGCAAAAATTTAATGAATGAGGAGTTGTGGCACAAGTCAAAAAACCTTGGGAGGGGAAGCTCTAGCCTTAGGTAATCATGGAAGGAAAATTGAATGTAATAAACAAGGTGGTTCAAGAACAAGAGATGGATCAAAATTAAGAACAAGAAGACTTACTTGTTTTCACTGAGGAAAACTAGCACACAAGAAAAGAGATTGTTTGGTTTAGAAGAAATAACAAAAGGAACAAAATTCGACTAGAACAAATAAAAAATCAAGGAGCATAACGAACGTGAGACTATTGCTGTGGTTTCAAAAGGTGATGTTTTATTTACTATTTCATTAGAAGAGGCCTTTTTATATACTTCTAGATAGAGAAATGATTGGCACTTGACTCTAGGGCATCTTACCATGTAACTCCACGAAAAAACAAATCTATTGCATATGAAGCATGTGATGATCATAGAGTACATTTGGGAAGCAATCACTTATGTAATATTAATGGAGTGGGAGATGTTTAAATCAAGACATAGGATGGACAAAGATATTTTTCTAAAACAAGTTAAACATGACTTGAAATGTGCATGAGCTTGATCTCTATGAGATGATTAGATGATGAAGGTTGCTCCACAAGCTTTGGTAAAGGTGGTTGTAAAATTAGTAAAGGGTCATTGGTCATGGCTAGAGGATTCAAGACAAGAACCTTGTATACATTGAGGGAAACAAGAGAAATATTAGATGTGGTTTTTGTTGCAAAATAAGGAAACTTGATGGATTTATGGCATAAGTATTTGGGTCACATGAGAAAAAAGGATCTAGAAATGCTTGTTGGCAAAATTTTGCTTCCAAATTTGAAATCCTATGATCTTGACTTGTGAACTTTATATATATGGTAGGCAACGAAGAGTTTAATTTATGAAAGGTGGTCATGTATATATATTAGAATTGGTACACTCTAATGTGTTTGGGCTAGTCGCTATTAAGTCTTTAGGAGGAGACCCATATTTTGTCAAATTCATAAATGTTACACTCAAAGGTTTGGGCCTACCCCATGAAAATCAAAGGTGAGGTGTTTGAGATATTTGGAAGATTTCATGTTGTTATTGAAAGAGAAATTGTTAGTTGTTTGAAGACAAATAACGATGGAGAGTATTGCTCAAATGCATTCAAGGAATATTGTAATAAGTTTCGCATAAAACATGAGAAGACTATCCTTGGTACTCCTCAATAGAATGGTACTACAAAAAGGATGAATCAAATTATCATGGTGAAGGTGAGGATTATGTTGTCAAATTCCTAATTGGAGAAACATTTTTTAGCAGAAGCAGTAGAGATAGCTTGTTACCTCATTAATTGGTCACCTACTACAACCCTGGATGGTGGCATTCTTGAAGAAGTTTGGACTGATAATAAGGTAAATTGTTCTCACCTAAAAATTTGGATGTGAAACATTTACGCATATTCCCAAATAACATAAAATGAAATTAGATGATAAATTCATGAAATGTAATTTTATAATATATGTGGATAATAAATTTGGTTACCGTCTATGGGATCCAGTTAAAAACAAAATTGGTAGAAACAAGGATGTTATATTTTATGAAATAGATATATAACAGGTCTATAGGTGATATGGAGGTGAAGAAAATCGTTGTTGTTGTTGTTTTTTTTTTTGTCTAAATAAGGCTACTTCTATATTAAAACAAAAATATTCTACACCGAGATCGTGACCTCGTAGAGCTGGCCCAAAATTGTGGCATGATTACAAGCAAATCATATTTGTTTGTCGAAGTCCAGTAGAGTATTTCCTTCAGGAACTGTAGAGAGTTTGTTCATGAGTGAGGCAAAAATACTGAAAACCCCATAGTTGTACTTGGAATTGAGAGTTAAGCTGGCCGATACAACAACCAGAACTTGGAATTGAGAAATAAAACGGAGCTATACGACAACCCAGACAGTAAAACTAGACCTGGTGGTTGTGACCAGCAACATGACCACCCATAACTGAAAACAGAGGTAACTGTGACGGCGACCAAAATTGGAAATTGAAGGCTGGCAGAATGCCCCTTTTGAGTGAAAAACTGGCAGTATGAGCTAATACATTTGTAAACATATCTAGGATAGTGATGAGTGAACCTTCTCGAGCTGGCAGAAATCCAAGAAAACCAGAAAGAACCAACCTGCTTAAGCATCGGGAGAGCGATCAGGCGGCTCCTCAGTGATGCGGCATCCATATTTGTAATCATCGTCATCACCAGAGGAGATCGCCTGAAGCTTCTTACTTTGAGGAGCTTTGCCTTTACCAGGGCCTGAAGCTTTGCTCTGATCGAAGTTTGTCTGGATGGGGCCTGGTTCGTCTTCCGTCGGCCTGTCTAAAGTCGCTCTGATGGAACCAGCCCCTTGACCTGAATTGAGCTCGCTTAGCTCGATGGTAACCGTGGCCATAAAGGAAGAAGTGCCATGACTGCAGGGGAAACGTAACCGAGCAACTTTAGTCATGGAATGGAAGGAGCTCGGTGCAGTTATCTGTAATCCTCTGCCCCTACCCCGGCCACTCCGAGTAGCAGGGTACCTGTCTGAGCGAAAGTCCGGGCCGGAGATTGAAGAGTCTGTTGGGGAGGAGGCAGCCTGGCACCCAATTTTCCCACGCGAGCTTCCCCTTTTGCAATTCATATGGTGTCGCAATTTCGGCATAGCTGGAGGGGTGGAATTATTCTGGCTTCGTGGAAGACGAAGGAAGCAGGGAAGTGAGAAAACTAACTTGGCTTCGGAGCTCAAGGCAGTGAGTGGGAGGTGGACTAAAGAGCATGGGAAACAGAGGATGATTTGAAGGCAAAGCCAGAAGCTCCGCTAGCAAATCAAAGCCTGGTTTACTTCTGAGAGAGGCCGATAACGAGCCGCTGCAACTGCGATGGAGGAGGAGCTAGAGCGGAGAGGATAAACGCGATTATGGCAAGTTGATAGCGCCATGATCAAGAAATTAACTGGCGTAAATGGATGTAATGGCTTCATTAAAGTCTCATTAAGCTGGAGCAGAGGTGGAGTTACGACCAGAGCCATGTGAGGGTGTGTGGCATTGAAGATCAACCACGCGCTCATCCAAACAGTTGGCCACGTGCCTATGTTGTCGTCAAACACCTGGATCTGGGAGGGATAGATCTTGTTGCACCAGAAGAGTGCAATTGCTTTTGAGTTGTGAATCATTGGAACAATTCAACGGACCAGAGAAGAAGGGGAGTTGTTGATCGACCCCTTGATTAGCCAATCTATCTGCAACCTTGTTAGTTGTTCGCCAGATGTGCTTGAAGGAGATGCTGCGAGGGGTTTTGAGCCATTCTTCGATTTGTTCCAATCTACTGAGAAGCTTCCAACTCGGAGCTATCTTTGCAGCTGAGGATCCTGATTGTATCTAGATGGCAGCTTCTATGAGAATTTGAGAATCCCCTTCAACCTCTAAAGGGAATAAGTTCTCTGTTTCTGCTGCACATAACCCCTGCCATAAACCTTCAACCTCAACTGCGTTGTTGGTGTCTCGACCTATCGAACCATGATACATATGCATAACAGAACCCTAAGTGTTCCTGATGATGCCCCCATATCCAACCGGCCCAGGATTGCCCTTAGCCGCTCCGTCGAAGTTCAGCTTGTAGGGATGGATGATCGGTGGAGACCAAGAGTGTGCAGACTCATAGTGGATAGAATTATTGGCCTTGATGAGATCTATGGAGGTGAGATCTAAATTCCAATTGGCAAGAATGAGTCGTTCCTGAGGGGAGACTGGCATGTCTGAGTCTTGCCATTGACTGAGAGCTAAAGTTTCTCGAAGATTTTGCTTGAGTAGAAGCCAAAGAGTGTCCAGAGGTGAACTGTGATTTTTGAAGATCCTGTTGTTTCTTTCCTTCCATATTATCCAATAAACAAACCCCGGCAGAAGGTTCCAGAGAGCGTTGAGAAAGGGACTTTGGAAAGGCTTCTGAGGCCAAGTTCTGATAGTGTTGACGATATTTCCTTCTCTTCTACATGTTCTTCTATTACACTGTGTTGTTCTCTCCCACATTTGAGCTGCTAGGGGGCAAGTGTCCAAGAGATGATTAGTGTCCTCTGAGTGAAGATTGCAATTGGAGCATCTAGAAGGCCCGACAAATCCTCGCTTTTATAAGTTATCCCATGTGAGGATCCTTTTTTTGCTGAGAAGCCAAAGGAATGTGGAGACCTTGGGCCATATTTTTGGTTGCCAGACTTGATCCCATAGTTGATCTTTTGTTATCTGAATGGGGTGATGAAGGATTTGAAATGCTTCCTTGGTAGTGAACATACCATTGGTAGTATAGCCCCATCTCAAGTGGTCTTTTTGATCAGAGAGTTTTATTTTGCTAAGATTGAGCTCTTGATCAATCTCTTCATAGGTTTCCTCCTGCCAATTGGCCTGCCAAGTGTTTGCCGGTTTCCATTGATGAAAGCTTTGGGGAGATTGCTGCTGCCATAATTGTTGAACGTGGATTTGAGCATTTTGCTGCATGGTTGCTTGACACTGGGGTTTGTTGAAGAGAGAGGCAAGTTTGGGAAGTTGTTGCCAGGAATCTTCCCAAAATCTTGCAGTGATGCCTGAGTGAATTTCCCAGAAACTGTGTGCTTGAACAAAAGCACTAAGTGTCTTGGCAGCCTTCCAAATTAGCGAGCCAGGAGTGGTTGGGCTGAAACAGATTAACTCCTCTTTTGAACTTCCTGGAGCATATTTGGCCTGCCAGAGACGACCCCAGGGAGTGTGTGGTTTAGAGATCCAATTCCACCATATGCGCACCCCCATGATGTTGTTGTTGTGTAGTGGATCCCTCAAGCCTAGTCCCCCTGTCGATTTCAGAAGACAAACTTCCGTCCATTTGACCAGAGCCCATTTTCTGTTGTGGCCTGATGAGCCCCAAAGGAAATTTCTTTGCAGATTGCGAATATTCCTGAGAACCCATTTGGGGGCAGCTAAAATTGAGAACAGATATAGAGGCATGGCTTGAAGAACTGATTTGATGAGGATGATCCTGCTGGCAATGTTGAGGGAACGGAAAGTCCAAGAAGAGAGCCTGGTTTCTAAGTTGTCAAGGAGGGTCCTCCAAGAGGCATGTTTGATAGCAGAGTCAAACAGGGGAGCTCCCAGATATTTTGACGGAAGCTTGGCTATAGAAAAACCCAGAACCCGCGCTATTTTCCTCTGAGTGAGAACGGGAGTGTAGAAGAAAAAGAGCTGGGATTTGGAGGCATTGATGGTAGTTCCAGAGGCTTCTGAAAAAAGATTGAGCAGGAGTTTGAAGGCAGAGGCTTCTTATACAGATGGGTGACCAAAAAGCATATTATCATCAACAAACTGTTGGTGTGTGATAGGGGATTGGCCATGCAATGAAATGCCCTTTAAGGAATGTGAAGAAGAGGCAGAATGAAGAAGGCGGCTTAGCCCCTCAGCCATGAGAACAAAAATGAAAGGGGAAAGAGGTTCTCCTTGACGAATACCCCGAGAAGGTTGAAAAGGAGGGGAGGGGGATCCATTGAGAAGGATGGAGAAGCAGGGGGAGGAAATGAGATTCATAATCCATCGCGTCCAGGTAGCATTGAAACCGAATGCTAGCAAGATGTGTTTGATATAAGTCTAGCTGAGTTTATCGAAAGCTTTGGAAAGATCTAGTTTGAGAATCATACCTGGTTTTTTCAATATATTGAGTGAGTGGATCACTTCGTGGGAGAGAATGATGCCATCTAGAATCTGGCGCCCTTCTATATATCCTGTCTGCTCTGAAGAGATAAGAAGAGGGAGAAGAGGTTTGAGTCTGTTCGCCACTACTTTAGATATAAGTTTATAGATGACATTACATAATGCAATTGGTCTATATTTGTCAGGAGTCTTGGATTCTTCCGCTTTAGGAACGAGCGTTATGAAGGTCATATTTAGGGAAGGAAGAACTCAATGCATCGACCGAGATTCATCCACTAGCTCCCAGACCTCTATTTTAATAAGCTCCCAGAAAGCATGAAATAAGCTGGTTGTGAATCCGTCAGGACCGGGCGCCTTACCATCCTTGAGTTGGGCCATTGCCTCCTCCACTTCCTGCAAGGAGATAGGCTGGAGAAGCCTATTTTTGTGGTCCTCATTAATGATTTTAGGAATGTGCTGCACTATATTTTGTTTGGCTTGATTTCTGCTACCTGACGGTTCTATAAGAGTGTCCTGTAAGTATTCTTGGAATTCCTGTATAATGTCTTCATGCATCTCCAGGCGCTCCCCTTGTTGATTGTTGATGAAGGCGATGTTATTGCACATTCTCCTTTAAATGGTTGACCTATGAAAGAACTTAGTATTTTTCTCCCCATCTCTGAGCCATCTGATCCTGGATTTTTGTCGCCAGAGAGTCTCTTCTTGTTGCCTGTGTGTTTCAATCTGGTTTAGGAGAATCTGTTCTTGTAGTGCATATTCCTCCTTTCGACCCTCTAATATGATACACTATTGCAACGTATTCATTTGCTGCTCCAGCGCTTTACTTTGATCGAATATGTTGCCAAACTGAGTGCGATTCCAGGTTTTCAGAACTTGCTTGAGATGTTTTAACTTTTGTTGAAATTGAAACATCTTGGCTCCTACGGGGGGAGTGAAGGATTTCCAGGGAGCTATTACCACATATTTGAAGTTAGGATGGGAGAACCAGAAGGATTCGAAGCGGAATGGTCTGTTGCTCTTTGACTCTGGACGCAACCACTGAAGCATTATGGGCCAGTGATCTGAGCCTGCTTGAGGCAGAATGGAAGCGTGGAAATCTCCACCTAGATGGATGGCATTATCCGATAAGAGGAAATGATCAAGTCTGGAGGCTATGTGCTGAGATCCTCTTCATTTGTTGGTCCAAGTAAACATACCGTTTAAGGTCTGAAGATCCATGAGCTGATTGCTTGATATGAAGTCTTTGAAGCCAATGTTGTCTCCTTCCAGTCTTGCTCGGCCTCCGGATTTTTCCTCCAGCACCGTAATAATGTTGTAGTCTCCACCACTTATCCATAGGGGATGGCTTCTGCCAGCGCTGAGAGCTGTAAGAGAGTTCAGCAAATCCAGCTTTTTTTAAGATCTTGAGGAAAATACACATTAGTGAGAAGACCATGGATGTTGGTGCCTATGAGGTGGAAGGTAGTTGAAATGAAGAAGTGAGAGGCATGGAAATCTTGAAGAGAGAGGATTTGAGGGTTCCATAAGATTGCCAGCCCTCCAGAAGTGCCTGATGCATCCACAGAGACTGAACTACAACTTGTCCAAACTTTGTTTAGAATTTTCTCCAGTGTAGTGCTATTTCCTTTGGTTTCTTGTAGAAAGACTAGTGAGGGCCTTTCTTGTTGAATCATGTTTTTTAACATTCTATGTTTTGCAGGGTTGTTAAGCCCTCGCACATTCCATGAAATTAACTTCATGAGGAACCATGGGGAAGAGCTTTATAGAACTTGGTCAGCTTGGGGAATTCTCCAGAATCCACCAGCATTTCTCCAATAATGATAGTCCTTCGCAAATCCGTTTTGCGCCCTCGTTTTTTCGTGTCTTTCAAGATTTTTTTACCATCCCAAAGGCTACCTGCTTGAATGCTGAGATATTTTTTTTTTGTGCTTTGATCAAAACTCCTTCAAGTCTTTTGATCTCCCTTGGGGGAATTTCACTGAAATCTTTCTATAGACACGATGCTTCCAATTTGAGTAGGTCCAGACCTACTAGATCTTCACCTTCTAGTCCTTCTTCCATGAGTGATAGTTTGTCCTATTCCTCCTCATCTGACCTTTGATTGTTGTTGTGGGCTAAAGAAGCATCAACCTCCATAGTGGATGATTGTATGGTTGTTTCTGAGGTGAAATTTTTGTTAGTAGAGGTTGAAGCAGGAGTGTTGATATGAGTGGACTTAGAAGGCGTAGCTGAGGATGTGGGGGAGCGGGGTACAAGGGTGGAGGAGGGATCTGAGAGGAAGAGAGAATAATCCTCCGTAAGAAGGAGAAAACAAGATCAAAGTTTCCGAGTTTCAAGTTTCTTGGGATTTTCTAGAGCTGCTGGAGGTTTCTTGGTATGCTTTCTACGGTTAGGAACTCTCGTGAATCCTTCAGCGTCTTTACTTGTCTCTAATGCGGATGCTTTCGACTGAAGATTCAGAGGGCAGTCCCTGAAAATATGGCCATGCTCATGGCACTTTTTGCAACGAAAAGGTATGTGCTCATAGTCTATAGTTTGTTCCCATTCATAATCATCATGAAATAAACTTACCGTATCCATGAGTTCTTTGGCTAGATGCGTGTGAACGTAGATCCTTGCATAGGAGGTATATCTACAGTATTTGGTTTCCTTAGCTACTTTGATGAAAGCTCCTAGGCTGTTGCCAATGTCCTTTAATATCTCTTCATTCCAATATTCCACTGGAAGAGAATACAGGCGTATCGATACCGGAGCCCAAGAGAAGTCCTCTTTGTTTGGATCGAACCTTGCTTTCCATTCTCGAAGATATAAGCCTGCAAAGTTGAAGAAATACGCCCTCCTTCGAATATTCGAGTTTTGTCTTCTATGCAGTTGAAGATAGCGGTGAAAAAACCTTTGGGTCCTAGCTGCAGAGTGACTTGACCCTTAGGTTTCCATTTGGAGGCTATCCAGCCTTGCAAGGCTTTTTCAGTTGGCCAAAATCCGAGGAACTTGCCTATGAGTACATGATCACTCATGAATTGGATTTCGGCATTGATTCGATCACTGGGAAGATCTATTTTTATTCTCTTTGCGGATTTAGGAATGCATGTTGCAGAGAATGCTTTTGGTCGTGACGTCAAGATGTTCTGGTCTATTCCTTTGTCTTTGGCTGCCGTCTGACCTGCAGCAGCTTTTCCATTGCTATTTTTAGCAGGATCTGAAAGAGGGCCATCATTTGGGTCAGGGCTGTGACCGACTGGCGCTTCTGCATTGATTGACTTGTCAGGAGAGGGATCTGAAGAGGGAGGGGGGGCAAATCCCACCCCTCCGGACGGCATGACCATGGTGAGGAGATCAGCAGCGTCGCAGGTCAGAGAAGCCAAGGACGCAAAGGGTAGGGGCAGCTGGATTTTTTTCCAGAAACCCTAACAGGAGCAGCATCGATCACTCCTTCTCTCTCTGTCGAATCGAGGTGAAGAAAATTGTTGACATTTTTGTAAAACAACAATAAAATATCCTACCATTGCAAGAAACTGGGTAACCAATTCAAGTACATGATGGACGATAAGTGGAAAATCATGGATATTAGGAAAAGGAAACATTGTAGTAGTTGCTACAAGAGATCTAAAAGAAAAACACACCAATATAATTGGTTCACAGGTCTATTATTCCTCATAAGTCCTCACAAAGGTATCCACCCTCGAATTATATTATGTTCACCGATGAAGGCTTAAAAAAGGAAGAAATCCCTACAAAACAAATGGGATAACAAGATTAAACATGATGTTAAGGGAAGAAGGAAATATACAAGGCAATATTGGTGGTGAAGGGATTTCCCCAAAAGAAATGCATTGACTTCACTAAAAAATTTCACCTGTTGTTAAGATGTCATCCATAAGAGTTATTCTTGGTCTTCCTGTTGCTTTAGATTTGTAATGTGAATTGTTCGATGTAAAGATATACTTCCTTCACCAAAAATTGAAGAAGAACATGTATAGGTTGAAACAAGCACACTGCCAATGGTATAATAAATTTGATTAATTTATGTTTGAGCATGAATTTAAAAGACTAGAGGTTGATCATTGTGTCTACATGAGGAAGTGTGATGAAGAAAAGTATATTATGCTACTATTATATGTGAATGACATGTTAATTGTCGAGCATGATAAGAACATTGATCAATAGATTAAAAAATGATTTGGGTAGTCAATTTGCAAAGAAATATTTGGGTCCAACCCAACAAAATATTAGGCATGAGGATCATACACGAAAAAAAGAACAAAAAATGCAACAATCATAGTAAAATATATTGAGAAGGTGTTAAACATGATATTCAACATGAAGGATTCCAAACCAGTTGGTACACCCCTAGCATCCTACTTCAAACTTAGTGTTGATTTGTGTCCTTGTTATGACAAAAAGGAGGAGGAAATCATTGATACACCATGGTACATCTCAATTAGATATTGCACACATAGTGGGCATTGTGAGCAGATTTCGTGCAAATCCATATAAACAGCATTGAGAAGTAGTAAAGTGGATTTTAAGATATGTAAAGGGAACTAGCCATTATTGTGTATGTTTTGGTAATAATAATGTTATGCTTAAAGTTTATACAGGTGTAAGTATGGTTGGATATGTAGAGACTAAAAATTCAACCACTAGTTATTTGTATATTGTTGCAGGTGCAACAATGTCTTGGGTGTCTAGGTTGCAAAAAGTAGTATCCCTCTCCACAATAATGACATAATACATAGCTTATATAGAATCCTACAAAGAAATGTTTTGGATGTAATGATTCTTAGGATAATTGTAAATAAAACAAGACAAATATGTGTTGGATTGTGATAATGGGGGCACCATTCATTTACCAAAAAAACCAACATATCATTATGAGACAAAGAACATTGTTGTGAGATATCAGTGGATTTGCCAAGTTATAGATGATGGGCTACTACATTTAGAGAAAATACACACTAAAGATAATCCAATTGATATGTTAACAAATATATTTCCAAGCTATAATTAAGAGTTTTGTGTAACCTTAATTAGGCTAATGAAAATGTGATGAAAGACATCTTAGAAAAGAATCAATAGTAAAGAGATGCGAACAATAGAAAAATACCCACTAAACATAAAGGTATAAAAGTAATATTGTTACAAGCAAGACCATATAATTATGCCCATAGGCATTTTATTGTGAGGTTCTTGTTGGTGACATTGTTGAGATTTGTCGTCCTCAATAGGGTTCGCGAATCTCAACAATGTCATCCCCTACTTTTTTTATCAACGTCAAACTTCACCCCTACTTTTTGATAGATGCCAAACATCAAATCATTCTTGTTATATATATTCATGGTGCCAAAAGCCTCACTAAACCCTGAAGATTAGTCCTCTCGACTGTCTGCCCACTCTGAGCTCTGCAATGGTAGCAACTGCTTATTTCACTTCGTAGATTCCTTCAAGTCAGAAGGATTGGCTGAATCCATCTCCAATCTTCCTCAAGGGGGATAACAATAGTGTCGGCCAATGAAATGCCAGTGCACTTCAGTTATCAAAGCCCTCAAAGACATGGATGACATTTCACGGTTGATTCTCGCTCTCTTCGACTCTCCTGGAAAAACACAGCTGATTACATTTCATCCCACCTTTTCCCCTGAAATTCCTCAACCCACGCAGTTTCATTTTCATCCCATCAATCCACACAGTTACATGTGTTCACTCATATTTTCTTCTCGGGTGGCCTTTCGAAGCTCGGGATGGAAATGGACAGAAAAGGATGACCAGACAAAGCTTCCCTCTGTTACTAATGAATATAATAAAGACGAATGCCTTGGGGTAAAGCTTAAGGCTCCCCTTGTCACTGCTAAAACTATGTTTGGAAAATTTCCCCTTTGCTACTACTAAGCCCGTGTCCAATGATAGTGGTGAATATAATGACAACAAAATCTTATGGGTGATTTCTAAGGTTCCTAAACCATGATAAGGACCATCGTTGTTTTTGCATACCCTCTCCATATATAATGCCTTCACGTGCATCGACAAATGGGGCAGCCCACTGAAGAAGGAGCAAAAGGGCTACGCCTAGGTTCACCCATTTAAGAGCTAGTCTCGTAGTGATCAGAGAGGATAAGACACCCATTGCTTTTTCTTTCTTCATTACCATGAAGGGTAAATAGATATTTGGAGCAAGAGTGTGAAGGTGGGAAGACGGGGTGGATCCTAATGTTGTATTTATGGAAGTGTGGGGAAGAAGTCTCCTTGTACGTACATAAAATTACATAACAACACAACGCAAAGATGAGTTTGAGTTTCGAGACGAACACATGTAGTGCATGCCTGGTCAAGTGCTCAAAATTATGCTCAAAAATCAAAGTGTCAGAATTTTGTTAAACTTAGCTTCAGATCGAAGAACTTGTCATTCTAAATCCAACGGTGTGAACATCACTCAAATCCCAGCTCTTATGCAGAAGTTAGAGCAAGTCAAAGTTCAAGTTTGACTTGCTCACATGGCACGATTAGATGATGTGGCAAGGCCCTTCAACGAATGAGGAGGCGCCAAGTGGTCGGCCGCCATTGGCCCCCGCATATCGTAAATTGCAAGTTACAAGTTGATCGTATTAAAGAATCGGCCCCTGAGCAGGGAAGGGTTGCGATGCGATAAATCACAATCGCACTTTGCGAAAGATAAACGGAAAGATGTTAAAGAATTGGCCCCGAAAGGTACTAGGTTGTGACGTGATCGCACATCACATATCGCACGGTACTATAAAATTGGCCCCGATAGGTTCGGGTTGCGATGCGATATCGCAATCGCCAATGGCAACAGGGCAGAGTCCCACAAACATTAAGACCACTGGAACTCCACCGATTGCGATATCCCAGATGCGATAAGTTATCAGTTGTAGTTTAATTTCCTGTTGAGTCCACCAATATTACAATCATACATCGCCCACTTTGTTCACAGACAGTAAGCCCAATGGACCTCGCTGATTGTGATTTGCGATAAGACTCGGCCAACAAAATATGGCTCATCTCATGACGAAATTTTCGCCCAATTAGTGCGTTTTGGGGGCTAATTTGTAGGATCATGCCGGTAATGGGCCAATTTGTGGAGCGAATAGTGGGAAAACTAGGAGAAGTCATAACTTCTTCAATTTTCCTCCAAATTGGTTGCAAAAAGAGGCTAAATAGCCATTTTTGAGTAATCTGAACTGATTGGAGCAGCTTTCAGAAGCATTTGAGAATTGTAAACACATACTTTTACACTTTTGAGCATAAAAGAGAGGCCCAAGCCACTGAAAGTTGGACCAAGGAGACGTAGCCCAAGAGGGGTGAACTCCTTTATCATGTGCTTGTTGTAATGTGTTTTTGATGATGTTATGTACATGTTTATGTTGTTTTTCGGTTATTTATGTTAAATTACTCATGAAAATTAACATAAAAACTCTTCATTTTACTTGCGAAAAATTAATGAATCCTTAAGCACAATGAAAGCATTTTGTTTATAATCTGAGGAAGATCTTAGCACTACACACTAATATTCTAAATCAAACCAATTTGGTACCAGATCTCTAAGTTTTGCTTTGTGAAATAAGATTTTAATTGTTTGCAACTTTATGTCATGCTTACAAGGTTAAAACTAAAAAGAGGTGAAGGAAAGCTGGTTGGAAGCCTTGAAGTTGGGTCAAGGGGAAGAAGAGAAAGTTTGCCACAATCTCCAACACCAGTTCAGCCTCAAGTTGCAGTTGAGACTCTAGAGATCATGTCTAATGAAGGAGAACCTACAAACATGACAAAATATGAGAAGACCCTTAGAAAGGCTTTATTTGATATGAAAGAGATGGTGAAGGTCCTCTATGAAGAGAGGAATAACAAGTTGCAAGGAGAAAGTTCCAAACCTCCCAAAGGAGATGGCTCTTCAAGAGGAAGTAATGGAAAAGGAGGTACTGGGAATGGAGACAAACCTCCACCCTCTCCATCATCTTCTTCATATTCTTCTTCACAAGCATCTTCACTGATCAGGTGCTCAGTATTTAGCTCAAAAATCAAAGTTCTCGGAATGGCTCAAAACCTAAACGACCGCGTTTGTCTAAGAAAAATGATCCTAACGCAACTGGTTTAGTTGAAAATCGAGTTCATATGAGAAATTTATTATGTTCTCATCGCCTTGCTAAACACACTAATTTGCAAAAATAACGGTGAGTCACTGCACAGTCAACAGTTAGTACTGCTGACATGGAAAGTGACTAGGCAGGGTCAATGGTGGTCAACAACAAATCACAGATGGAAAAGTGGCATCATTTCATTGGGTTTCAGTTGGTGTGTTGGCACGATTCTATTGGTTCATTTTTGGGCCAATGAAAGTATGCCAAGTGGAACCTCCCAACGACCTAGACAGTCTCGACAGTGGAGAAAAATTATTGTGGAGGTGTCAAGGCTCGACCCCGTGACCTCCCCTCCGCGATCCAAGCCACATACCAACTTCGCTACATTATGTTTCTTACCATATGTAGTTCTTCACATTATTTTGAAGGCTAATGGTTAGGAGTTTGGCGTTATGGGAGGACCAGCCCGCAGGGTAGCCCTCCCCATGTGAACACGCTACAGCTTAACCGCAAACAATTATATATACTGATGGATACAACGTTCCAAAACCACAAGGTAATCACAACATGTGAACGCACTCTACCACTAGCGGTTACGGTTAGTGTTATCCCCAATAGATAAGTTCAAAAACCATTAATGTTTAATATGGCATGTGACCAATACACCGAAACCGTCGGGTTTTTGGTTAATGAAACCGTGGGATTAATGCTAATTGCAGATTTATTGTTAATTAATCCAGATTAACTTAATTAACATTCAGTTTAAAACGACGGAAGTTTGGCGGTGCCCCCAATTTTGAGACTGCCTCCACATTTAGCGGTGGTAACAAGAGCTTCTCCATATTTGGAGGAGAATTTCTAGGAAAAAGGTTGTCTAAGTCATAGAGAAGGGAATTTTCGACCAAATTGAGCTCAAGAAGAGGTGTTCTTGGCTAATTTGGACATTCTAAACACATTGGTGCAGGTATCAAGAGCCATAGAGGCCCAAGCCATGGAAGCTGAACTAAGGAGATGTAGCCCAGGAGGGGTGAAATCCTTCATCAAAAATCTATGTTAAAGTGTCTCTTTGATGGTTTGATGTACTTTGAATGTTTGTTGTTTAGTATTTGTTTTTGAAGCTATTTTTCTCATGAATGTCTTTTTAAACTTAAGGAAATTTACCTGATTACATACACAAACAGCTAATGAAACCTCAGTACAAGAAGCAATAAGCAAGCACATGTTTGTAAATCTGTAATTGATATTAACACAACAAATACTAACAATAAAAAACAGATCATTCACACTCTTCCACTAATACAACCCTTACTCATACTCATCATCATTATTTGAAAGGAATTGGTAAATCACCTTTTTTAAAACTTGATGTTAAATTCGAGTTGCCCATGTATAATGGTGAAGTGAATGCATAAAAGATTGATAATTGGATTTCGTCAGTTGGAGGTCTATTGCAAGATTCAAAACCTTAAAGAGGATGACATAAAGATTCAGTGAACTTCCTTGAGAATGGAGGGTGCAACACTTGTATGGTTGGAATCAAAGACCTAAAAGGAGAATAAAAAATACGGTAATATCTCAATGTCTTGGAATGATTTCATTGATGCAATTAAAAGACAATTCTACCCTCTAGCTTATATGTAGAAAGCCATTATGAATTGGCATAACTTTAGATAGCTTAAAGGTCAAAATGTGCAAGATTACAACCAAGAAATCAGAAAAATTTCTCTAATGTTAAGTGTAGATTTGCAGTCACATGACACTTTGTTGAAGTACATAGTGGGTTTACACAGTTACCTTAGGCATACTATCTTAATGTTTAATCCCAATAATCTAGATGATGTGTGTGTGCAAGCCACTCACCTTGAGGCAAGAGGGAAAAACACCTCAGAAGAAGATAGTAAAAAGTCGTTTAAGGGTAAAGAGAAAGAAAAGGGTTTCAAGGGAAAGAAAAATGCATCAACTAAAAAGGAAGGGGGGAAAACAATCTGTAAACATTGTTCCAGAGAGGGTCATGATGGATCTCACTGTTGGAAGCTTCATCCTAGAATGAAACCAAAGAAATTCAACAAGAAAGGAAAAGAAAAGACAACTGCAATCACTCAAGAAGAGTATTTTGGATCTAAATCGGGTGATGAAACAAAAACCACATCCATGGGGTTTCAAGGGAAGGAATCCATTACCAGCACTAGTTCTTCAAACTCACATCATGAAACTCCAAATGAAAAGAGGAGAATAGAACTGTTTCACATAAGGGATAACAAGATTGATACGTTGTTCGATAGCAGCTCTCAAGCCAATCTTATCTCAAAAAAAATTGTCAAGAGTTTAAATATGAAAACTGTTCCACATCATAAACCGTATCCACCTGGATGGGTATGTGACAATGCGCAATTGTAGGTTACTTGAAAGTGTAAGCTAAGATTCATAATCACTACAAAATTCATAGGTGAAGTGGAGCTTGACGTTGTGCCGTTAGATACTTGTCGCATTGTTTTGGGCAGACCATACCTTTATGACAGAAAATCTATTTTCCATTGACATGAAAACAAATATCACATATTAGAAAATGGAGCAGAATATATTGTGAGAGCTCACAGTAAGAAAAAAAAATATTTCGCTTGTTAATGCAGGGCAGATGAAAAGATTGGTGAATTCAAGCAAGAATTTTATGCTTCTCATGATCAAACCTAGGAATGATATTGATTATGAAGCATTTGATGGTAGTAATTCGAATTTGAAAACTGATTTGGTTGACGTTGTTAACCAATCTAATGAAATGTTTCAGGAATCAAAGGGATTACTTCCCAAGTATGGAATCCAACCTAAGTTACAGTTGCAGTAAAAGTGTCTTCTTCCTAACATTGGCATGTACAGGAAGTTAGTGATGGAAAGCGCAAAAATTAAGATGCAAATCCAGGGATTGTTCAATAAAAGGATCATTCAGCCTACTCCTTTACCGTGTGGTGCACCTCTTGTTTTGGCGCCTGAGAACAATGGCAAGCATTTCCTTGAATGGGATTCAATAAGTGGTTTTCATCAAAGTAGAGTTGTTGAAGGAGATATAGGGAAGACGACATTCAAAACCAGGAAAGGTTTGTTTGAATAGCTTGTTATGCTTTTCGGTCTTTGCCATGCTCATACTACTTTTACGCATATGAAGAAAGATGTGTTAAATCAATTTCTAGACATAATAGTTTATTTGGATGACATTTTCATTTTCAAAAAATTTCATTATGAACATGTCATGTGTGAGAAAAAAATATTTGATGTCGTATGTCAAGAGCATCTGTTTCTAAAGATGTCAAAGTATATGTTGGATAAAACTTCTTTAATGTACTTGAGCCATGAAATTGGTTCTTCCAAGCATGTTCAGGTTCCCAAAGGATTTTTGGCAGTCTGCGTGGGACGTGGAGAAGGTGAGCTGAAGATAGACCTCTCCAAGATTGATGTCATAACAGTCTGTGGTGGTATTGACTCCATTCCTGCATACACGGGTGAAAGAATCATACATCCCCGTGAAGCTGCATATGCCTTTGCTCTGCTCGCAAGTTACATAGGCAGGCTCAAGATAGTCATTTGGATAAGAGTTTTTTTGGGAGCAGCCCAATGTTGGAGGAGAAATTTTGTTAATTTTTCTTCTATTGTAGTTCATTTGCATTCGTTGGCAATTGTGCAAAAGGTATTCCAGTGAGGAGGCAAACAACGAGAGGCATTTCATGTTTTAAAACAAAAGATCATTATAGCTCCAGTACTTGCTTTTCCAGACTTGAGATAGTCATTTAAGTTTCAGGTTGTTGTATGTGAATATGCCATGGGCACATTCTTTTTGCAATGTGGTAAGCCCATTTATTTTCATTCAGAAATTTTCAATGATAAAGTGTTTAAGTTGCAACGACAAAGGCACTTCCATTGGATGGGTTTTCTTCTTCTATTCCACTTAGTCAAAAGGTATAAGCGACGAGTTCGTTGATGTACTTTCTAGGCCTATAGTTTGTATAACTACTTTCCTCAAGCATCATTTTGTTTTACATGAAAGTTATGTTCATAAAAATACATACTTTCAATATGTATATTCAAGCTTGAGTCAAAGGAATCAAGTGGAGGAATTTGTTTACCATTTGCGTCATAATGTATTGTATCATTTTGGTAAGAAGGATGTTGCTACTAATAGTAACATGGACAAGGCCTAAGAGTTCATTGAACGACTCCAAATGGTAGATCAAATAGTGCAGGAACAACTTGAAAAGGTTAAAGACAAGTACACAGAAAGGCACGATAAGAATCGTGGAGATCACAAGTTCCAATTCAATGATCAATGGATCGAGATTGGAAAGGTGAGGGAATTGAACCCTCACATGCTGAACAATTGAAAGTGATCATTTTGGGGTCCAAAAGGCTTCCAGTGGGGAGGAGTGATCAGGTGCTCAAAATTATGCTCAAAAATCAAAGTGTCAGAATTTTGTTAAATTTAGCTTCAGACCAAAGAGCTCATCGTTCTAACTACAATGGTGTGAACGACACTCAAATCCGAGCTCATACACAGAAGTTAGATCAAGTCAAAGTTCAGGTTTGACTTGCTCACATGGCAGGATTTGATGATGTGGCAAGGCCCTTTAGCGAATGAGAAGGCCCCGAGTGGCCCTCCGCCATTAGCCCCTGCATATTGCAAATCGCAAGTGACCAAATGAGTCAACATGACGCATGAAATTCGTCACGCTCGCCCAACCGCTAAATGCAAACCCTAATCACCACAAATATGTTCACGAGATAAACCTTTTTCCAGCTTGGTAGAAACAAGGGTGGTTTTTCCACAGCATTTTGAAAATCAGCCATCAAGATCCAATAAAAATAGTAGTATAGAACCCTCTCAAGGTTACAATCAATAATTTATTGAGTGAAAAGAAGGATAGTGAGTGAGTAAGATGTCTACTTTTAAATAGATTTTGAGAATATTTTAAAATTTGATAGATAATTGATCTAATTAAGCCTTTCAGTAGAAATCACATAAGAGAAATTAGAATGACTGCCAAGTCACAAAAGCCCGACTTGAGAAGCAAGGAAAGGGCATTTGCGTGATCTAACAGTGTGTCTCTGAAAGCCTAGTAAATCGATATTGCAGAGAGTAGAGTCAGCGTAAAGACATACAAAGTTGCCAGCAAGTAAATTGCCTTATATTTTTTAGGTTTCCACATGGCATGCATTATTTCCATGTTACCAAAATTGAAGGTCTATTAAAAGTGGCAGACTTTTAATTTTCAGTAGAAACCCATGAAAGCGAAGAAAAAAAATGATTGGGAACGTACACTGTCACAGCATGGCCACCAAAAGTGTAGAGTATATTGGTAGCCCCAGTGAAGTAGAGGACCAACTTTGTTGGTGTGGAATGCTTTACATCGTCTATCTGCATAGTGTGTATCAAGAAAGAAGCCATTGTCAGGTCCTTTGTAATTAGTTTCGAAAAGAGAGTAAATCTTGTACAGGGTAATTTGAAACATTCGTAAAAGAGCGTACTCCACTTTTGTATTACATAACCATTGGATTTTTCTTCCAAAGCATTTATTAAAACATTACGGTACATTAGAAGAAATCACACAGATATACTTACTCAACGCGCAATTCAACAAAGAGGAAAAACAAAATTCAAGGTTTGCGCTTCTCACCATTATCTATCTCTGAGAATTGAGATGTATGATGGGTAAAATAGGCATTAATCAAATTCTACCTTCCATTCTTTGACTCGCTTCAAGAGTCTCCCCGGCCGGAAATTGACACATTCGAGACACCATTGTTGTTATGATGGGCCGTAGCGATGGAGTATGTGATTGGCGTGTGCAAGGTAATTATGCAGCAACTGCAACCAATTCAGATTCGATTCGAACACACATAAATGAAGGGAGAATGAGAATAATAATGATCCGGGAGTAGTTAGGACACAACTGAAAAGGAGTCGGTTATGAGATCAACAAAGGGTAAGGAGTCGGTTATGAGATCAACGAAGGGTAAGGAGTCGATTATGAGATCAACGGAGGGTAAGGAGTAGGGTAAGGAGGAGTCGATTATGAGATCAGCGGATGGCAACATTTTAATCATCTAACACTTAATCCGATGGTGTACAACAACAACAGCGAGGTTCAGAGGAGAGTTCATTTCAAAGGGAAATGACTTATGGCGTAATAAATGAAAGTGATTTAGAAAAATATATGAATTTTAGTTTATTGATTTTTTGGGTTGGCTTGACTCATTACATAATACTAACACTGCCAATTAAACCGTCTTTTGTGGATTTCATTTAAATATATTATTAAAATAAATAAAAATGATTTTTTTATTTAAATATATTTGTTAAATAAATCAAAATGAATTTTTGATAATTAAAAAAGAAAATTATTATTGTTTTCCATGATAATTATTAAAAAAATGATAAATGATAATATAAATTAAAATAATATTATAAGGTTTTTTGGTAAAATCACTTTTTTTTTTTTTTTGGTCAAAATCACTAAATGTGGTTAATCAATAGTACCCATATGAATATAAATAATGAAATTTGAGAACTTAAACATTTCAATTCATTTTTCTTTTTCAATGTAATTAATTTTTGGTTGATTTTTATTATTATTTGTTATAAAAGCTATATATACATATATATATATATTATATATGAGAGAGATTTATTAACTATAGAGATCTATAAATCTCTATAAATAGATTTAATTTATAAATCTCTATAAATAGATTTTTAATTTATAGTACCATGGATTAATATCATAGTTTACTAATACCATATGCCCAAAAACTCATAACTTATTTTCATATAACATTGTCTCGAAGATGGATTTTTTTATGGCGAATTTGAACTCTTTATTTGCATGACATTTTCTTTTTAGTTAAACAATTTAATAAAAATGGTAGAAAGAGCATAGCTATTTTTGCTGAAGACTTTTTATTTTAACTTAAGGTGGATGAGGATGTGTTGACTTTTTTAATTTTTTTAATTGAGGGTCTAGATTGATTATTAAGGGAATATGCTTTGTCTTAATGCTTATCAATAGTGGTAGTGTATTAGGAGCTTGTTAGGTTGCATTGACTTTTAATAAATTTAAAAAATTAGATACGTAGCTCCCTGCCCACCAATTTCCTAGGGATTTGAGATTAGTCCAATTCTAATAAGTTCGTCCATGATAAGTTTCTCATTATTATTTATAACATTCATTTATATATAAACAAATTTTATTTAGCAAAATGGTCCATTAATTTTAATAAATTTAAAAAATTATATCGTGCCACTTGGCTCCCCACCCACCAATTTCTTAGGTAATCCAATTCTAATAAGTTCTTCCATGGTAAGTTTCTCATTATTATTTATAACATTCATTTATATATAAGCAAAATTTATTTAGCAAAATGGTTTATTTTACAGTAAGATATGCAATTCATTTTTTTTTAACGTAAAGTTGACTCATAACCTTTTTATACATGCTTAATCAGGTAAATGTGTAGCATTCTTCGTGTTGCGATAGTTTTTTTTTGGTTATATTCATGAAGCAACTATATCAACCACATTAATATTTTTAATTTGGTTGTACTAGTAAAAATAAATCTCAACTTTTGATTTGTGACTACTATTAAGAATATTTTAGAATACTCCAGAGAAACTAAATCCATACCATCCACCTAATAATTATTGAAAATTAGATTAAAATTCTAGAAGCATATGCAAAAATAATAATAATAATAGTAATAAACTATTTTTAGTATAGAAATGCGATTGCTAATAGTAATAATTAGTTTGGTTAATCATATTTGATTATGTTTATTTACACCCTTCAACATCTTTTATAATGGTTGATTGCACTTGAAAATGACACATAATAGTTGACTATGGTTAACCATGTTTAACTATAGTTTAGTATGGATTATTGTGATTACCTATGGTTGACCATGTTTGACCATTCCTACTCATGATTGATGTAACCACCCTCCCACCCCTTATCCCTAGTTGTGGAAAGTGTTACTCATTTGACCCAATAATGTAGCGTGGCATTGTCTCTTCCTTCCCACTTCAGCTGCAATCCATTTTTACCTCCTTTTCTTTTTATAAAATAAAATAAATATTAATTATATGCCTACACTCCTATTGACATGTATTTACACTTTTTGATATAAATACTATCAACATATCTTTACACTTTTTATACCAATATTAATATATTATTCATAAAAGTGATCCATAATGAAACAAAATCCATAAATATGTTGGCATTCATCTTCCCTGCTTTTTTTTTTTTTTACACCGAAAGTATAATAGTTTAGCAGTAAGTTGGACAATATTACCACCATACGAGCAGCTTGGATATGGACAGCTGTCTCGTCCATGTGCAGATCTGAATCGTACAACATCACTTCAGTCTTTTTACGTTGATAAACGTCTTCCTGTCAAATACATTTTGTGCTTTATGGCATTATCCCTGAGATGGAAGAGTCAATGGGAACGCTGTCAAGATCTCATGGAGCGTTCGTTTTCAACAGAGCTTCGGCCCTGTAGAATGGTATCATATTACACAGTGGTTTCGTCCTCCAAAATGCTGCAACCACAGTGGTTTCGTCCTCCAAAATGCTGCAACCACTGATGCTGCCAAAGGATTCCGCTGGGCCATCAGACATCCATTCAATGGCAAATGAGGTTGCGACAATTCACACCCGTACCAGATCCAATAAAGCCACCGATCGTTCATTTTCTAGTCAGTGCTTTCATCCTCAAAATCGCTGCAACCACTGATACTCCCTAAAGTTCCTACTGGACCATCTGACATCCGTTCAATAGAAAATGAAGCCATCCTTGGTGTGAGGTTTAGTGTCATCAGAATTCCAAAATTTATGATACCAAGTCCTGTAGCGACACAGATCTGTAGAGACACCATTGAAAACACTAAGATAGCAAGCTCAAGAATAGACATCTATTTCAAATCAAGTCACTCATGGTCTTCTGTTCACTGCAAATTAGTTGGTTTGTGTTTTTTGAAAAATGGGTCATAGCAAGAAAGTACTAGCCTCTAATTCCTCTAGTTCTCAGATACCTTTTGATTTAGTTTAGATAACAGTTTAGGGTAGAGTTAAAGATTAAGAATATGTAGATTTTTATAGTCTACAATCTCCATAATGTTATTTATGGAGATTGTTATTGTGTACAAGGATAATCTTTAGGAATAGCCTTCTTAGAGTTAGAGATGATATTTTTTAATTTGATTTTATCTTGATTGCAAATTCTAACATATTTGCAAAATCAATTCAATTGATTCTCATCAAAAGGAACAGAAGATTGAAATCAAATTATTTTTTTAATATTAAATAGATACATAATCTATTAGAGGGAGAAGAGTTCATCAATAGGATCATAACTTTATGCTAAAATTGAATATATGTAGGTAGCTAAAAATTGAAAAGAAAGCCGAAACTCTAGCCCTCTTTTAAAACCAAGTTGTTTTCTAAATTTTCAAAAAAAATCATATCAATGTTTTCACTCATATTATTATAGGACCACAATTAGGTAATGGATGCATGTATTCTAGTTATGATGGAAAGCATTTCTCCTACAAAGTTATCTTACTTTTAATTTAATATGTTATCAACATCTAATTACTAACACACAAGACATGCATTTTTTTTATCACGTGTGTAGTTTTCATCATGTCTTGTTTTTATGTATTTTTTCCTTTGGGGCATGTACTTTTCACCATGTGGTGTGCACAATTTATTTCAAAGATTGTGTGTTTCATAAGCTTATATATTCCTAATATCATCATAATAATTTCACCATTGGGCACGCATTTCCCTCAAGGTGAAGTGCATTTTAACAAGGCCACTTTAAACAATTTGACCTTTTTGTTTTACAAGGCACTTTTTAGCTTTTATGTTGAGAGCCTTTAGCATTTAGGGCGTTTTTCACCATGGGGTGTGCATAATTTATTTCAAGAATTGCATTTCATATGGCTATATATTATTGATATCATCTTACTAATTTCACCATTGGGTGTGCATTTTCCCTTAAGTTGAATTGCATTTTAACAAGGTCACTTTAAACAATTTGACCATTTTGTTTTACAAGGCAATTTTTAACCTTTATGCGCATATCTTTATAGCCTTTAAATATAGAGCTTTATGTTCTTCCAAGACAATGTGAGTATGACTTTTACTTAAAGGTTCTATGTAAAGCAAGTTGGCCATACATTGTTAGATATGATATGAGAGGAAAGCCTGTAAAATATAATGTAGCAGAAGAAGATGATATTGAAGAAGTTGATGGTAAAGAAGCAGATAAATGTGTTACACGAGTAAGTTAAAGAGTTGAGATAGATGTAGATGACAATGTTCTTAATGATGACATCGATGATGGAATTACTGAAAATGACATTGATGATGATGTTGTTATAGCCAATGCTTTCAATGATGATTATGAATTGGATGATATAATGTGGAGTTGGATGAAGAAGAAAACTAATGATACTGAATTGTTGAAATGTAGGAGGTATGTAATTATACATTTTCTATGATTTATTCTGAAGTATTTTTATATGGGTTAATTATGTGATGTTAAGTTTTATGCCATTTTGTATATATCATTGGTTGGTTAGAAGCCATTAACCTTGATTTCTTGAAATGCCCACTACCTTATTCTATTGTGCTACATTAGGTTGTTAACCTAATCGCTTTGATATTCCTTGATGTGATAGACCCTGTTAGTGTTATTAGTATACATACAAGGTATGCTTATGCTAACTATATACCCACACCTCACATGAATACACTAGTATTCTATAGCTTATTATGATATATGATTAATTAGTGCTTAATCTTGATTAATGATCAAGCTTATTATTAGCCTTAAGCTTGATTAGTGATTAATCAATTGATTAACCCTTAATATTGATTTATAATTAATTAATTAATTATATTTTATCATGGTTTAATTAATATTTTAGGATCCTTATAAATTTGTAGGTTTGACTAACATTAAAATATATTAAATTTGTATTCATTAATGAACGGTAGTTGGGTGAATAGACCGTTGAGGTTATAATTAAGGCGCAGAGGAGTAGGTGGAGAGATAAGGGGGTGTGTGGCTCAGGAATGGTGTGCGGAGGATTTGAATGACAAAAGGGGATAAGGGGGCTTGGCATGGGGAAGGGAGAGGGATTTTTTTTTTTTCACAAAGAAGTGGGGGGTCTCATTTGTGAAGGGAGAGTTGAGGGAAGGTGAGAGGAAACTTGGATAGTGAAGGAGGATATTTCAAAGTTGGGATGGTGTTGGAACCAAGGTCTTGGACACACTATGACTACGCTTTGGACTTGGGCTCTGAGGGCTAGGTAACATGTAGAGGTTTTCTTATGTAGGAAGCCACATAGGTTGTTCCTAGTTGGTAGTGTAGTATATTCAATCAGGTGATCCTAAGAGAAGCACCACAACTGAACCACCATATCCATGTATTTCTCTTATTATGTATCAAAATTATATTAACTGCTCATGTAACAGCCCCAGCTTAAAAGTTCATGTAATAAAGTTAATAAAGAAAAAATAAGACCAAGGTCATGGGGACACATATTCCAAGTTGACTGTTGGGAAAAGACATCCTAGTGGGTGTTCATTTTAGTTTATTATGGGTAAGGAAATTGGCAAAGGCTTTGAAAAGGAAAAGTGGCATTAATTGGTATTTTATTTATGAAAATAAAGGAAAATAGGAGAAAAGGAAGGTGAAAAGTCACAATATTTGCATAAAGAGGAAATTGAAGGGAAATTAGAGGAAATTGAAGAAAATAGAGGCCTCAATAATAAAAGGATTCTGAGAATCAGTTGGTAGCTTTTTGTCAGTTCAGTTTTGGGAGCTCTCACGATTCTCTCATATTATTCCACACTTAGAGCATTCTTGGAGTACTCTAGCATTGGAGAAAGGAAAGCAAGGGACAAGAAAGGAAAAGTTGGATCAAGCAACTTCAACAGGAATACTTGCACGTAACATGTTGCATGTATGATTTTCTTGTTGGTTTGTGAATGCATGGTACATACATGTGAGTATTTGGTTCTCTTGCTATCATTGGCATGGGTTTTTCTAGGGAGTGGTTTTAGCCTTGCCTTTCCATTTCTGGATAGTCATGGTGTGATGTGGTTCTTTCATTCAATTGAGACTTATATTTCCAGATGGTTTTGGAACTAGGCGAGGTGGTCTCAGGAAAATTCCCAAGGACCTAGGAATCCATTCATCGATTTTGGTGGGATTTCAATAAATCTTGAGGGTGAAGACGGGAAAATTCCTCTAGGTATTGGTGAAGAAATTTTGATACACCCAAGCTTTTTTAGGGAATAGTGATCCCTTAACTGGTTTTGGCAGGATCGCAGTAAAGCCTGATGGTTTATGTTCTTGTTTAGGGCCTAGTGATCTCTTGACCCATTTTGGTGGGATTGAGATAAATCCTAGTGGTTCATGTTCTTTTTTAGGGCTTAGTGATCCCTTGACCGGTTTTAGCGGGATTGTGATAAATCCTGGTTGTTTAGGTGCTTGCTTTGGGCCTAAGAATCCCTTGACCAATTTTGGCTAGATTGTGGTAAAGCCTAAGGGTGGAGGTGGCTTAATCTTCGAGAAGCCTTGGGATTTTTTTGTCTTGAGTCCCACATTCATTCTTGGAATATGGCACAGGGGTGATTGGATGAAAGAAAGATTTGATTCAACACAATCTATGGTCAAGTGGTATGTGGAAGTCCTTGACTTGATTGCATTTTGTATATGTTAATAAGAGCTCTTTTCCTCTTGTATTTCATGAGTACTTATACTTTTCATTATGTGGCTTTGATGGTTTTTCTATCATCGTTATTATTTTGGTTATATGATGGTTATAAGCATGATTTCATAAGAGGTTCTAGTTATGGCTCTTGACATGTTTGATTAATTGATGAATGGTTGATGAATGCATGAGCTAAAAAATGTTATCGCAACTATTATGAGAGGGCATTAGACCTTCTTGATGATTCTCAGATAAGTATCAGACCCCTATGTTCAAATATGCATTCATGATCTGTAGGTTACATGTTCTCAATATGTTTGACGAGATGATTGGCATGGTCGGGCTTGGTTAGGTCAAGGCTTTGATCAAGTTTTGTATGAATAGCTTTGTCTTGATGTCATTGTTGATTTTGGGAAGTCTCACTGAGTTTTGGGCAGCGTTCTGAAGGCTGACCTGGAATTTACGCTTAGAATATGGAACCATACTGTCTGACCCAAGGAATTTAGGTCACAACCGCTACCTGGTAGGCTTAAGCATGCGGTTGGAGGCCCTCAACCAAGTCAGCAAAAGGGCATTTCAGCTCAAGGTTTGGGCACTGGGAGTGGTTGTTTGGCTCTTGGGTTCCCTGTAGGTCCTGAGGAAGGTCAGTAAGGTTCTAGTTTGTGGATTCCACTTCCATAGCTGTACTTAGGAGGTTGATTCATGTCATAGTAGCCCTTAGCTCATGTCTACCTTGGAAAGCTAATTAAAGTGGGTAAATGTGGGAGGGGTGGTTACATATTGATATGAGAGCATGGTTCAATACTTGGATTGAATGGTTTGAATGTGTTTGTCATGTATGCATGTCAATTGTCTATATGGTTGTTATGCATGCATTGTATCTAGTCGGTGTTATAGTTTGTGACATCATGCATGGTAATTGGGATGATGATTGAGATGATGTCAATATGTTTATATGATTATGTATATACATATATCTTGCTAATATAAATTGATTTTGCAGGCGAGATAGCCTCCCCTAAACTTCACTTAGGCATGTCGATTATGTTTATATTTGGTTAGTTGACATGGTATGTTTGCAGGAAAAAGAAGATCAAAGATGAGTAACAAAATGGTGGATTATATTTCAGGAGACTCCCATTACAAATCAAATGAGCAACCAAGATATGAGTACTCTCCAGACATAGCAGACACATTGAGAAGTTTAAAGGCATAAATCAAAAATTGAAAAGTAGATAATGGCAGGATCATTAGTCACAAGAGAGACTTTCCAGGGCACATGAGAAAAAAGTAGAGGTCAATGCAGTTATCCTTTAGAGTTTGTCAGAAATGTAGAGATATGGACAACCATAGATTAGTTATGGACAAGAGCATAAGACTAATGGGGCATATGGTAGTAGGTCTAATGGTGGTCATAGGTCCAATAGGGATGACATGGTCAAAGATGACAGGTTCTTGGATACACCTGATAGGAGGGGCAGTGGACATGAGTTCTATTCTAGTTTTGGTTCAGACCCATATCATGGTCATCGTCGCTATCATCCTTACACGAGGAGTGACAAGGGATACATAACATATGACTTCAAGAAAGCCAAGCCACCTAAATTTGATAGAGAGTTGAAGAAATTGGAAGATGCAAAGGCATGGTTACTTGGGATGAAGAAGTAATTTGAGCTACATGACTACACAGATAACATGAAGGCCAAAATATATATTTTCAGTCTCAAAGGGAAGGTAGACATCTGGTGGGAAGATGTGAAGCGTGTCAATGACATCATGATAGAGGAGTTGAGTTGGCAACAAGATACTTTTCAGGAAGAAGTACTTGTTAGAGAGATATTATGAGGGGAAAGCTAAGGAGTTATACAAGCTAAAGATGGGGTCGATGACAGATGAGGAGTACATGACTGAGTTCCTGGAGTTATTGAAGCATGTGTCATATCTTAAGGATGGGAAAATCAAATTTCAAATACTTATCAATGGAGTACCATTAACATTTAAGGATAAGATTGAGTATGATAAGGCTCGGTCGTTGGAAGAAGTCATTAGAAAGTTGAAACACTGTTATGAGAAATCGAAGCATAAGACCAAATCTAAACAAGGTTAGCAAATGAATGACAATAATAAAGGTAAATGGCCACCAAAGTGAAGAAGACCTTAGGATGTATGTGAGAAAGATAATGTTGCTCCTTATAAGAAGTTTAATTAAGTTGAGAAGGGACATGAGTCTCGACCTAGAGAGTAGTAGAGTAGAGGTGATGGTAGGACATAGTTGTAGTGTTGGATATATGGCAAGGAGCATATCAAGAAGGATTTTCCTTCGTATTAGGGTGGTAGGCCTAAGATCTACACTACTCAGGATGCGCAGGCAGTTCTATGCAACATTGGATAACAAGCAAGCGGATCACCAAGCATCTATTATTGAGATGGAAGTTAGCTATAGGTACTAAGAAAAGAGTTCATCATTGGGTAAGAGCTTGTGCATTTGAGCTGAATGGTATGCCTACATCAGTGCATCTAAATGTACTTTCGTTGGGATCGTACAATATGCTTCTAGGTATGGATTGGTTGTACCTTCACAAGACTAAGGTAGATTATTATGCAATTGCTATTAAGTGCTTGGATGATAATGGAGAATAAAGAATCTTGTAGGGTAAGAAGAAGGCAACATCAGTTAGAATGGTTACAACTATGCAGGAAAAGTGCAGTCACAAGAAAGGGTGTGTATTATTTGCAACGCATGTTTCTAGTGATAAAGCTAAGGATGTTGAGGATGCATAAGTATTGAAGAGGTATCCGGTTATACAACAGTTTTAGGATACATTTCCAGTAGATATTTGAGAGTTACTGCCTCATAGGGAAGTGGAATTTTCTATTGAGTTAGTACCAGGAGCAACACCAGCATCAAAGGCACTGTACAAGATGAGCACTCCAAAGTTAGTGGAGTTGAATTTGCAGTTGAATGAGCACTAGGCCAAGTGTATCATGGAGTGCACCAATGTCGTTTGTGAAGAATAAGGATGGTACTCTCAGGTTATGCATTGATTACAGGCATTTGAACAAGGTGACGATTAAGAACATATATCCGTTGCCAAGGATCAATGATTTGTTTGACCAGTTGAAGGGAGCAAAAATATTCTCGAAGATTGATTTGGGATCAGGATATCATCAGGTATGCTTCAAAGAAGAGGACATCTACAAGACTACTTTTTGTACCAAATATGGGCATTATGAGTTTGTTGTGGTTCCTTTTGGTTTAAGTAATGCTCCAACTACTTTCATGTGTTTGATGAATAGTTTGTTGTGCCCTTATTTGGACAAGTTTGTGATTGTATTCATTGACAATATATTGATATATTCTAAGAATGAGGAAGAGCATGCAAAACACTTAGCAATAGTATTGATATTGCTAAGAGAGAATCAGTTGTATGTCAATCTTAGTAAATGCATTTTCTTTCATAAACAGGTACATTACTTGGGACATGTTGTTGCCAAGGAAGACATAGCAGTGGATCCAGAAAATATGAGAGTTATCATGGAATGGGTATCTCCTAGGAATGTGGATGAGGTCAAATCATTCATGGGGTTAGCATGTTATTACAGGAGGTTCATCAAGAACTTTTCACGAATTCCCTATCCTATCACATCTTTGCAGCGAAAGGGAAATAAATTTGAACAGACAAAGGAATGTGCAACTAATTTTGAGGAGTTGAAACAATTGCTTACAAATGCCCTCTTCCTCAATCATACCATTGAGGAATGTTGTCTTCACATCCATCTAATGTATCTTCCATCCCATCTACGCTGATAGTGCTAGAATAGATCTGATTGAAGAGTACCTTGCTACTGGAGCAAAAGTCTCATCATAATCGATCCCCTCCACCTAAGAGAATCCTCTGGCCACAAATATGGCCTTGTGTTTCTCCACACTCCCATATTTTTCTTGCTTTACCTTGTAAATCCATCTGGAACTCACCATTGACTTGTTTGTTGGTCTTGTGACCAGATCCCAAATATTGTTTTTGATAATGGAGTCGTGCTCCTCAACCATGGCATTAACCCACACTTGTTGTTGCATTTCTTCCTTGAATGAGGATGGCTTAACCTATACACTCTCACTCATCAAAGCCATGTAGCCAGTGTATTGATCTGGTGACCGCCTCTGCTTACACTGTGATGTGGGTGCTCCCACATTCTCTCTAGAATCATGCATATTTCAACCTCTCTAGTGTGCTTCCTTCCATCTCTGGAAGTCTCTGTATGGTTGGGTGTTTCCACTCTCTACTCCTCTGCATGTGGCTGCTCCACATCATCCTGAGGTTCCTTCTTTGGAGCTAAAATCTCCTCATCTGCATGTAACTGAATCTCCCTCTCAAGGGAACATATCATGGGCTTCTCTTCATTGAAATTCACATCTCTACTAACCACTGTCATCATGTTGGATGACAGGTACACCCAATAGTTGTGAGGTACATCAGTGTAGCCCACAAACATGCCCAACTCAACTATTGGCTGTAGATTTTTTTGTGCATCCTTGGTAACATGACAATAGACTGATGAACCAAAGATCCTAAAGTGTGCCACATCCGGTTTCTTACCTGAAAAAGCTTCTTCTAGTGTACTCATCCCCAGAATTCAATGAGGGCTTATGTTATGCAAATAAATTGTTGTGTTGCATACTTCATCCCACAAGTGCAACGATAGGCCCTGATTGTGTAACATCGCCCATGCAGCTCCCACAATACTTTTGTTCTTCGTTTCAACCACAACATTATGATGTGGGTTATGAGATGTTATTAATTCCCATTAATTTATTTTGAAGCATAGAAGTTCTTGAATTCATTCGACACATATTCTCCTCCATTATTGCTTATGAGAGCTTTAACTTTCCTGCTAATATCTTTCTCAACAAGTGCTTTAAATTCACAAAATTTAGCGAATGTCTGATCTTTCTTCTACATGAAGAAAATCCAGCACTTACAAGAAAAATCATAAACAAATATTACATAATAAATGTGCTTGGTTGTGGATGCTGTCGAGAATGATCCACACACATCTGAGTGAACTCTATCAAGGATCGCTCACGCTTGACTGTCTTTATCATGAAAGGAAGCTTTGGTGTACTTCCCCAATGTACACTCATTACATGTGTCTCTCTACTCTAGTGTACCCTTGGGAAGTCTTATAGAAATTTGTTGCATGATCTTTGAAGCTTCGTGGTGCAAGTGACCCAATCTTTTATGCCACAACTCGTTGATGTCTCGACTTTGCACCTTCTCTGCTTCTGTGCTTAAAGAAGCACAATCTTCTACATCCAATTTGTAGAGGTTCTTCACCTGAACCCCGATCTGCTTCACCTGTTTTGAGGCTATGTGACGAAGGAAAGCCTTTCCCTTACTAAATATCACATCCTAGCCACGATCCTCCTACATGGAAACTGAAACCAAATTCTTCCTCAAACCTGGAACATACATGACATCTTTTAATGTGAGAGGAGAACCAGACTCCCTCTAAAATGTAACTGTACCAATGTTAGTCGTGCTATACCTCCCATCATCTCCCATCTCGATGTGCATCTAGAGGTCCTTCTCCTCCAATTCATTGAAGAACTCTTTGTTGCCAGTCATATGGAATGAGGCTCCACTATACAAGTACCACACACTACCCATCATCGATGTCACCATGCAAGCGATGAGGGTGAAATCTAGCTCAAATTGTGAAGCAAGAGCTTCACCTGCTACTCCTCCTGAAGGGTTCTTATTAGCCTTCTTGTGTAGACACTTTGTGGCATAGTGTCCCAACTCATAACAGTGAAAACATTTAATCTTCGACATGTCCTTCTTCTTGCCTCCCTGACTAGAATTTTATTTGGAATAGCATGACTTCCCCTTCCCTTTCTTCACCTTTACAACTAAGGAATAATTCTCCTCATCATCATGCTTGGATGAGGATTCATCTCTAGTGTTCCGCTGAATCTCTTCTTGCACCAAGTCAGACCACAATCGTTCCCACTCTGATAGCTTCTCCCTCCCATTAACTGAGTCTTGGTAGTTGTTCTAGCTCTTGGGAAGTCCTAGAAGTGTTAGGCTCACCAGATCATCTTTAGCAACTATAACACCGACACTTCCATGCTCATCTCGGCACTGGGTGAACTTGGTCAATTACTTCGGTATTGAGTCTCCCTTCTCCATCTTGATCTTTATGAGCATGTCCTTCAGTGCCAACTTCCTATGGTCACTACTGTTTTGAAACAGGTATGTCAAGGCCTTCCACATTGCAAATGGAGTTTCCTTACTGTGGAGGTCCGAGACAATCCTTCTAGGATAATCCTTCTTGCCTTTGCCACACACTTTCTCCACTCTGCCAGATCCTTAGCATCAATTGGATTAGGAATATCTTTGTCTATGAATTCCTTAAGATTGTTGTCTTCCAACATTGCCTCCATCTTGTCCTTCCAAGCAATATAGTTTAAACTACACTCAAGGGCATATTCGAGTCTTAATCTATAGAATGACATCCTACTGGCTCTGAAATATGATACTGCAA
Organism: Pinus taeda; assembly: GCA_000404065.3. Taxonomy (NCBI): domain Eukaryota; kingdom Viridiplantae; phylum Streptophyta; class Pinopsida; order Pinales; family Pinaceae; genus Pinus; species Pinus taeda. The sequence goes on along the minus strand of APFE031645673.1, from coordinate 91,410 downwards.
ATTCAATTTTTCCTGCAAAAGACAAACTCATATTCTCATCTTTTATAGTGATTTCAACTCTAATACCATGTAGAAATTCCTTGTAGATTCAAACTGCAGACTGTAATATGCTAAACCAATTGACTTGAATATACTCTACTCAACAACGAAAACAATAAACATTCAATGAAATCGCAAAGCATAAAAGAGAAAGAATTTAATCACACATAACACAATAATTTTTTGGGGAAAACCACAACTAGAAACCCCTGATATCTGTATATTGCATTAATAAGAAAATATGAGAAGATCACAATGTTTTTCTCAAGACCGAGAAACCTCTGCACTATCTCTATCTATCTCATTGCTTCACAAAGCAGCTCAAGCCAATACTTATCCAATTCCACTGCCTGCCAAGCTCTTATTTCCTTGCGTTGTTCCCTTGGGAATTATCCCATATTTAATTGGGAAATTCCAAAAAAATGAATTGCACAATCCTCGTAGGCATTCCTTTGATTGCATGCACCACCTGTACAATTATTAGGGGAATTTTGAGGTCTAAAATGGGCCTCCTAAGAAAAATGTACAACCAAAATAAACTTTATAAGAACCAATAGGATTCAAGATGATGATGTCAACCATGGGGGATGATTCACAATTTTTGGAGTAAAAAAGCAAAAAGATTAAAAAATAATAAAATAATAAAACTAAAATCAATAATAAAGTAAGAATATTGAAGCCGGAGCGACTGGATTTCGAAGACGGCTCGGAAGATGAACCCTAACTCTGTTGCCTCTCTTCCCTTAGCCGTCGTCTGGTTTCCGAACGGCCCTGTTGCGTTTGCAGTCAAGCGTTTCAGCAACGGTTTAATGGTCTTTTACCTCTCTGCTGACCCGCAGGTTCTCCATACGAAGGCAAAAGCTCCCCCCTCTTTCTTTTGCTTTGTTGTGGGCTTTGGGGCAGCCAGACCTCAGCGCTCTGCTTTTTCAATGCGGTTATGCAGCACATTTCAGAATGCCGACGCAGCGGCTAAGAATGCACACGCAGAATCCTTTACTGCTTCTCCTCTGGCAGTGGCTATTAGGAAGAATTCATTTGCTCGGGTAGGCTGTTCGCCACGATTGCCCCGGTGGCAAGTCCAGGAAACGAAGATACGCCTCCTCACTTCTCAGATCTGCAGGGGAAAGAGGCACTCTGACTTCTCTCCCTTGTTCCAGATACAAATCAAGCTCACTACTGGAAAAACTTTGCTGCAATGGGTGAGCTCAACGGATCTAGTGCAGGGTCTCAAGCATGTATTGAAAATCAAATTGGGGATTCCCTGTGCAGCTCAACGGCTTCTCCACGAAGGTAAACAACTTGAGGATCCTTATCCTCTTTCTTTTTACAGCATTAAGAGAGATGCCACCATTATTTTAACCCTTCGTTTGAGAGGAGGAGCTGCTGGAGAGTCATCCTCAGCTAAAGCATTTTCATACAAAGATGCAGTCCATGCTCAGAAGCCTGAAAATACAACTCCACCAGTTCAGGCTCCCAAACCGTTTCTGGTGGACAAACTGGAGGAAACCCCCTCCATTGAAATAAAGCATCCAACGCTAGATGAGCAAACCCAAAAGTTTACAGAGCATGCCATTATCTACAGGTTCAATGGGCTATGGCCTCGCACAGCAGACCTCTACCAATGGATCCATTCTAACTGGACCAACAACTGCAAGGTTCTATTATGCTCAAGGGGCTTCTTCATTGTAGTGTTCGCCTTCGATGAGGACTACCAAAAAGCTCTAACTGCAGGTCCATGGTTTTGGGGCACAGTAGGTTTATTTCTCACCCCCTGGTTCCCTGATTTCGATCCAGCTACAGCAGTCATCACCAAGCTCCCCATCTGGGTCAGACTCCCTAACCTCCCAACGCATTTATGGCATTTTGCTGTTTTCCAAGGAATCGATAAGGCTCTAGGCCGCCTCCTAGACACAGATATCTCAAGAGGGGAAAAGGGCATCTACACCTTTGCCAGAATCTGTGCAGAAATAGACTTGAGCAAAGGTCTCCCTGACCAGATCAATCTCAAAATTGGAGACTTTCATTGGACTCAGGCCCTGGATTACGAGAACACAGCCTTTCGCTGTCGACATTGCTATCACACAGGGCACCTTCAAAGCTCCTGTCCCACGGTGCCGGTCCACAAAAAGAAAGTCAATCCTAAGCAGAAATCCAAGAGATGGAAGCCTCACAACCCTCCCCCCATGGATGATTTTGATTTCAGCACAGATGATGAGGAGGAGACAGCGGAAGATATGGAAGCAAAATTGGCCCAGGATCCGCCCTCAGCTGAGCATATGGATTTGTCTATCCAGCCAATCTTACAGAAAAGGAATCATGAATCCTCTCCTTCGGATTCAGACAAGGAAACCTCTATGTCTGCCCAGCTCAGCTTGCAAACCTTGCCTGATCAGCAATGCTCTCCTGAATGGGTCAGTGTTGGTAAAAAGAAAGGGAAAAAACGTTGATTAGTTGATTCCACCCATGTTGGGTAGAATCCTCTGCTCTACTCTTTTCTTCTCTGCTCCTCTTGTTTCTTCTTGTTAAGCTCTCTTCTCTTCTCTATCTACTAGGGGCCGATGTGGATAGGTTATCCTTTCCGGCTGCCCTTGTTCCTGCTTTCTTGACTGTAATGTCTTCTTGTACTATATTTTCCCTTAATAGAATTAGCTTTTACTGAGAAAAAATAAATAATAAACTATTTTTTCAACTTATCTCCTCAAGGTTTTACTCAAACTTTGAGTGGGAGTACTCGTTGGATGCAAAATTTGATTCCTTGGATGAGGAATCAAATTTTGCATCCAACAAGTGTTTCCACTCGAAATTTGAGTAAACCCATAGAGAGATATGTTGAAAATACGAGTTGAAAAAATAGTTTTTTTTTTTTTTTTTTTTTTTTTTCCTCTAAAATTTGATGATGTAATCAAATCTTATTTTATTATTTCCACTATTATTTTATAATTTCCTTAGGAGGCCCATTTTAGACCTCAAAATTCCCCTAATGTCAGATGATTATACAACTGATAGTACATTGTCCCTGAATATCAACGAGGTCTTTCTTTGATCTGACATGCATGAGTTAATTATGAGCAAATCTTCAGTTTACTTGTTGATCAATGTTGGTTACACCCCACTACTACAGGTTACACCCCACTACTGGATCTCCCACTAATTCATCCATTAGTTGGAACTAGTTTAACTGAATTTAACTTAGTTAAACTGAATTAAATAATTACAACTCAAAATAAACTCAACCAGGGCTCCTAAAAAATAGGAGACACTCTACATGACTCTAGCTAGACTCCCAACTCAAATTAACTGAGCCAACTAAATCAAATTAACTTAGATAACTATTACAAGTTGTTATGAGAATTAGAATTACAATTTAATTCCTAATTTAATTTTGTCCTTGTTGCATTTTCAACACACCCAAGGGAAGCTCTCCTTTTTGCAAATAACATTTTTGTAGCCATGATTTGAACTGTCAATGTCTCTTGCCAAATAGGTTAGTTAAGGAAAACTTGTGTAATCTTAAGAAGCTCTATACATCTTTTTGAGCTGGTTTCCCAACAAGGCGACCCATAACACCAGGAAAAACACTTTGTATATTTTTGACACCATAATATAAAGTCAAACCTTTACACAAAAAATGAATAAAATTTATATTTGTATGATTATAAATTTTATTTTTGAAAATTTTAATTTAATTAAAAGAAAAGAATTCCTAAAATTTTGAAGAAGAAAGAGAAAACACACCACTTTAGCCTCCAAAACACATGAGTGTTTGACGTGATAATTACACCTCGCCATAGTCTACCCAACCTTCAAATTTGCCAGGAAAATTATGGAAATTTCGGCGAGATTTTGATAAAATCTAGCAGAATTTTTTGTAAATCCAAGATACGACTATCAAACTTTAAGATTTTGGGTGCTTCAAGGGTTTTTGATAGTGTTGAATTCATTTCCATCATTAAAATTTCGATTCAAACATTCCTACTATGAAATTTTATTTTTTTTCCCAGATTCCGACCATTTTTTGTCGTTCGAGAGAATTTGAAGGTTGGGTAGACAACGACTTACACCTTTATTAAATAGTAAAAAACAACAACAAAAAACAATAATAAACAAAAGCTACACGGTGGCAATGTGAAAAAAATGAAGCAAAAGAAGTGACATTGCCACCATGTGACTCTTGTTTTATTTTCATCAATATATAAATATTATTTTATAAATTTTAGGTTTTTAAATATTTGTATTTTTAAAAATGATATTTTTAAAAATATTTATAATTTTTAAAAATAATTCTCTTTTCTTTTTTTGTTAGTTAGAGTTTTTATTGCCTTAAAATATCATTTTACAAAACTAAAGATCATTGTTTAAATTGAGTCATGTCATAGTCTACCACAAGGAAAACTAGAACTGCTGACAACTGACAAAGGTCTAGGTCTATCAAAATATAAACACTTGTGACTGCTAAATACATAACTATTGAAATAAACTATTCTACTAAAAGTAAAAGGCATGAGCCAAGACACTAAATGAAACATCAAGTATCCGATAAAGTGATTAGGGCCAAATCTTGGGCGCCATACCTGTTGGGGTTAGAGGCTTCAAGACACATTCAATATGGCCCTCTATGTGGGCTAAATGTGCATCCAGACTGACGAGACATGAGCATTGGTGGCATTGGACTTGTTGAATTTCATTCATAAAGGAGATGATATTGTTATGATCCTCGTGGTTTTCCTTCAAGATCCTACCTAGGAGTGTCTTCATTTGTTAGTGAAGGTAAAAAAATTAAGATATTGGCCCCATCATCCCTTAGTATGTCTGGGGTCAAGGACCCAATTGACTACTTCAACTTGGATTTCAGAATTAGATCATGCTTGGTGGTCATTAGTAGTCAAGGCTTCTAATTGGTAGATTTCCTCTTGGATCTTCAGAGGAATGGAAGAATATAATATGGTCGTAGTGTTCTGAGCTTGGGATTGAGCTCACGACTAAGCTTGAGGGCCTTTGCCTCCATACCCCCAATGATAATGCATTCACTAGTGGGGCATGGTAATATGGGATACAAAAAGCTAGATTGAGGATGACCCCTAGTGGATAGAGAAACCGATAAAACAAGATGAAAGGATTCTCAGTAAAATGGACACAAATTTAACACTCAACTGCTAGGAAAGTTTAGAGAAAACTCTAGCAAGTTGTAACAAAGGAAAAATAGAGAGGGAAGAACTCTAGGAAGGGTCTTACAACCATAGGAATCCAATGACACCAATAACAGAGCATACCACCAAGGCACTTTATAAACTATGAACTAGTGTCCACCATGTAAAAATTATCAAACTGAAAGAGTTGTAGAAGTTGGACATAGAATGAATTACCAAGAAATGACCACCCTACAAGCCCTGGAAATGCTTTAGAATGAGGACAAGTCTTTGTTGGTCGACTCTCGCCCTTGTTCTAGCTTCTGTTGTTGTCGTTGCCAATGTCCCAAATGTCACCTCCTTGACTGTTGTCACCTTGCTCCTCATGTGAAAAGTCAACACTAGGTGTATGCGTCGAAGGCTATTGTTCCAGGAGTTAAAGCCACCATGCAATACAATTCTCTTAGAACTAGTACCATGGGAGAGATCCTCCCCCTATACCAGAGATGAGCCACAAGAATTATTGCAGAACACGAAGCTGTGACAGACAAATTTAGACTCCACAAAGCTAACGTCACGGGGGAAATTTCTCACCTGTGGTGGGGGAATGTCATAGGAGCTACATAAGAACACAGAGCTAAGGTTACCCAACCAAGAGCTCGTAGACAAAATGCAAACTGTCATTTTAATGTGGAGAGAATGAATGTTAACATGTGTGGTTGCATGGGGTGGGGTAGCCACACCATCGCCCCCTCTTAAATGCGATGGGAGGTGGCAGGCTTCCCCCTTCCTCTGTTGACACAACTTCCAACACCCCGATTGAGGATTTTAAAATAATTCTTTATTTAAAAAAAATTCTCTTTAATTTTCAAAACTCCAATTAAAAACAATTAACTTACGATACCTGAAATAAAAGGCTCCAATTAAAAAAATGTTAACATATCTTGATGAACTCGAATGATTCAACCAAAAAACAATTCTAACTTATCATCATGAAGCAAAACGCTTTAACCAAAAAACAATTAGTTATAATTTATAGTTTTCTTTATATATTTTTTCAATTTTGTCTAAAATTTGATGGATTTTTTTAGGAATCATATGTTTTAAGTTGTTTCATTTATATATCATCAAATTCTAGCAATTTTTTTATTAATTTATTAACATCTAAACACTTACTTCATGATACATCCCACATTGTCAAAATTTAAAAAATCATAAAATTAACTAAATTATAACTTTATCTAAAATTATATATATATATATATATATATATATATATATATATATATATATATATATATGAGTTAAACCTCGTATATACATTTTAAAAAACATGTAATAAAATTTTAAACCGTGGAGATTCACACTACTTTATCATGGAGATTCTAAACTTCTAAATAGACTTTGTTACAATATCGTGGACCAATAACATGGCATACCAATATCACATGCCCAAAAAGCCATAATTCATGTTCATAAGACATTTCTTTTAATTAATCAATTTAATTAAAAATGGGAGAAAAAACATAACTACTTTTGAGATAAACTCAACCTTTGATTTGGGACTACTATTAATATTAACTCCTTACCTTCCACCTAATAATTATTGATAACTAAATTAAATTTTTGGAAGCCCTACTCCAAAATAGACAATTAGACCAAAGTTAATGTCTTTATCTCAAATGTCCATATATTAATCGAATATATACGCAAAGTTTTATTGAACAATACTTCATTATGCAGTGCATGATGCCATAATAATAGTAAATTCCAAGTGAAGTAGAAAGCCCAAAGTTAATGTCTTTATCCCAAATGTCCATATACTAATCGGATATATACAAAAAGTTTTATTGAACAATACTTCATTATGCAATACATTATGCCATAATAATAGTAAATTCCAAGTGATGTAGAAAAACCATAATTTAACTGAAACATCAAGAGAATGCCGAAATATCAATAGCACATAGAATGACTAAATTGACTAGAGGTGCAAGATTTTTTTTCTTCCACCCCAACAAGGTAAATGCATACATGTTTAGCTCATATAAATTCTTTTATAATTAAAAATAATGATAATAATAATGTTATAATTTAATTATTTTTTATGATTTATTTTATTTTATTTTTGCAATGTAAGATGTATTAAGTATTTTGATGTGTATTGAAATTTACCAACCATCTAATTTATATAAATACACTAATAACTAACATGATTACATGACACTTCACCTTCTTAATATTACACTTTATTTTAATGCAAAGAAATTACACTTTTGTTTTGCTAATCTGCAAAAAAAATTACACTTTGTTTAAGTGATCTCTTCAATTCCATTGATATTCATTTATTGGTCATCCTTGAAGATACAATTATGATTTATTATTTTTTTCAATTGTTATCCATGCCGCAGTGAGAGATAATGCAATGGATCATCCCTTTGATTATCAATTATTTTTATATTTGACGAAAAATTAGATTGTATTGTATAAAATTAACATTACAAATAGGTCAAAGGAATTATTTTTATATTTAACTAAAAATTAGATTGTATTGTATAAAATTAACATTACAAATAGGTCAAAGGAACTTAGTTTGAGTGGTATGACATACATTTCATGTCCCCTGTTGCATGAGTCAAAGCTTTAGATACATGCCACCCTTATTTGTTGTTCTACTTGGTGAAATAGTGATAGGAGTGTATACTAAGTTACTTCGTGAAATAGTGGCAGGAGTGTATACGAAGTTATTGATTCCGTCTAAGCAAAATGTACTCATTCCTTAAAAAAAAAAAAAAAAAAATTGGTTATGTTTTTCATGCATTTGATTAGGTGTGGTCTTATTGTATAATGATTACTTTTAGTTAATGTAGTATACACGATTTCCTTTCTATCATTTTGAAGACCAAAATGCAGAGAATGATGTGGGACAATGATGTGGGTACCATACCAGTTTCCTCTTTTTGAGTTTCCATTTGCCATCTCAATTTCGATTCCATGTTCCACTAATGGGTTTGTGTTGTGTTCCTCATTGAATTGAATTCAATGGGGTGTTGTCTACCGAGGCCACAATTTCACCCAAAGAACGAAATTCTCATCAGATTATGAGAGTATTTGAATCATTTTTTTATGGTGGAAATAGATTCAACACTATCAAAAACTCTTAAGGCACTCAAAATCTTGAAACTTAACAACTGTAACAAGATTTCCAAAAAATTCTACTAAATTTTTTATTATTTCAGTGGCTTATTACTACATACTAAACTTTACTTTAATTGAGCACAATAAATATCATATAATGAACATTGGTATGCACATTTCCTTTCACTTCGTTATCTTCACTCACAATGCCATAATGAACATCTGTTGTGACTTTGAGTCTTGCAGAGGGGAAGAAATCTTGGGCTCCATCGACTTTGATTTGTTTTTTTCCTTTCAAATCTTCGTGTGTGGTCGAATTTCCCAAATTGAAGTCCTTCGACGCAATGATCTCCTAGACTGACCCAAAATGTTACATGTCTCACTGCAATGACAAAAACTGTTTCTTCTTTCTCCCCGGATTCACTTGAATCTTGAAGTCTATTTTTGGGTGGAGGGAATAAAATGGCCTTGCGCTAGTTTTAATTACAATTTTACTATTTATAGTTTGGTTTTGTTGTTTTTAATTTATAAAAACAAACAAAATTTTAAATAAAAAGTTTTATAAGGTTCTATAAAGTTTAAGTATTTATAGTATATTTAACAACAACATTTTTTAAAGTTATATATATAATTAACATATTAAATATTTATAATATAAAAATAAATAAATAATTTTATAGTTTATTTTTATTTTTATTTTAATATATTATGATTTATTTTTTTAATCTATCTAAGCACCCACGGGGATTTGAACCAATGATCTATTGCAAGGAGTGCCTTAACAATACATTTATTCACCCTCAATCCAAAGCCTCGTAGGCTTTTAATATATCATGATTATAATAATACTACTTTGTGTAACTAATCTTTATTTTTTAATAATTTTATTTATTCTTTATTTTTTTGACAAATTTTAAATTTACTATATTATTTTTTTATTTTTGACAAATTTTTAATTATTATATATCAATATTCTAAATATTTGGTATGCTTATTTTTTCAAATGTAATAGTCATTGTTTCTTCACTCATGATGTGCAGATCAATTGATTTGTGTGGGTTTAGTCCTAAAAACAAAGTTTTAAACATTTCACTTTATATTTAATATTTAAATAATAAACATTAAATATTATATTTATTTATTTTCAATTTATAAATATTTTTTTAATATAAAGTTATTTATTTTTTTTGTGATAAAAAGGAATTGGTAATTGGGTACTAGCTTTTTCATGGTGCTTGTCAATGGAGCTCTGGTAGGAGTTGTAGTTATTTAATACATACAAGTATGACATATTGCATTCATTATTGCATTGACCAAGTGCTTTTTTTTTTTTTTTCCAAGGAAAAATTACCACGCTTTATTATTAGTGGAATAAAAAAGCTACAAAGGAGAAATGTGTTTACATTTCACTGAGTTTCACAAAACCCAAAAGTGATAACCGCTTCAGTATCATCCCATCTGCCAAGTCTTTTTGACTAAAAAACGAATTGGTCTCTTCTGGACACCGGCCAGCATCGGCCCTATCGTAAGGATATGTGTTATTTGAACACCAGGGGCTCCACTATTTCAGGGAGAACAGCCCACAGCCAAAGGCGTTTTAGATCGTCAATAACAGGAACAGGAAAAACCATCGCTCCTGCCTCAGGATCAAAGCAGATCAATTTCAGAACGGTGAATAGGAAGAGAGATAAACGAAACTAAGCAAAAGGTGGAGCATCCGACTCATGGATCAGATCCTGAGCTTGTTCCGTTATCTGCCACGATCCCATAACCTGCTGTAAACCTGCTTTCGAAAGACGATCGACTTCTTCATTTTTATCCCGGTAGATATGTGCAATGGAGAAAATATTAAAATGAGCCTTTAAACTCTGGACTTCTTCCAGCATAGGCAACAGCATATAGTTCCTGCATATAAATTTTCCATTAACCCAATTGACCACATTTGCCGAATCTCCAAAAATCTGTACAGTGAGGGTGTTTCTATGTATGAGCCAGCAGAGGAGCAATTTTAAAGCTGATAATTCAGCAAAATTGTTTGAACCCGATCCAAGGCCTACAGATGCTTTTAAGGAATGCAGGGGATTTAGGTGAATAATAATTCCAGCTCCAGTGACATTGTTTTGCGCTGCTCCGTCAAAGAAGGCATAGGGGATGCCCTCTCTGATAACGGGATCCGCCCGCTGAGTTGAAGAGGAAGAGCTCTCAGGTTCGGGAAGACAAGAGAAAATGGTTGATGCTTGTACAACAATGACATTTACAGGGGTGGTCTTCCCTTTAAAAATACAGCTATTTCGGGATATCCAAATACCCCAGCAAATAATCGGCGGGAGATTTCGCATATTTTTCTTAGGATAGTGAGCCCACCAGTATTCCCATGCATTCGATAAATTTTCCCCTTCCCATTTCCCTGTACATTTCAGCAGCTTGAAACTTTCCTCCCAAACTGACTTGGTGAAATGACAGCTCACGAAGAGGTGTGAGATCGATTCGGAGGCATCATTGCACAGCGGACATCTACTCGGCCCCAGTTGAAAACGCGCTTGAAGGGTATCCCAAGTGGGGATTTTGTTTTTTAGAGCGCACCAGAAAAATATTCTGGCTTTTTTGGGGCATTTTAGTTTGAACAGTGGCTTTGCCCACCAGACCGGAGCCTCCCACCCCTTTCTGCTCATCAAAAAGTCATAGCCAGCCTTTGGGGAGTATCGACCTGTTTCTGCATGAGCCCAAACGAGAGAGTCTGGGGCGTCCTTTAGTCTGACGTTTGATCGATTTAGTTCTTGAATAAAGACGTTCCATTCATCTCGCCAAAGGACATCCAAATCCAAATGTTCAGCTGACTTCCAGCCCTGCGCCCAAATGGAAGACAGGCCCGGATTTTCAATCTGTTGGAGCATCTTAATTTCTTTTGAGTCAAGTTGTTCAAGCAGCCCAGGAGATAAAGCATAATGCTCATTGCATCCTACCCAAGGGTCTTTTCCAATCCGCACGCATTCACCATTACCCACTTTCCATGCTAATCCTCGTTCAATGATTTTAAAGGCATCCAAAGTTGCCTTCCATATGACCGAGCAATTCCTCCCTTTTTTGTTTGGGCTTCTGATCCAATTTTCGATGGGAGTTGGATCAATATACTTCCTTTTGACAACCCTGGTCCAGAGATTTTCTGCCTCTATAATTCGCCAGCCAGACTTTGCCGCCAAGGATTGGCAAAAATCCGCCAGCTGTTTTACACCCCAGCCTCCCCACTCCTTCGGTCTGGCAATTTTATCCCAAGCAACCCATGGGAGCACTGAACTTTCCTTTGAGCCTGACCACAAGAATCTGCTACAGATCTGTTTAATTTTATGAATAATCCCTCTGGGGATCCAAGTCAATGCTGCCCAAAAAACAGGAATGGCTTGAAGAACTGAATTGACCAAAGTCAATCTGCCAGCTCTAGAGAGCCACTTGAAACTCCAGTGCGATATCCTCTGTTCTATTTTTGCCACCAGCCAGTGCCAATCTTGTTTACGGTAAGAGGACGGTTTTAACCAAAACCCCAGGTATTTAAAAGGCATATCCATTTGAGTGGTTTCAAAAGGCAAGATGGATGTGATTGCAAAAGCCTCATGCCTGGTGAAACCCTCCAAAATGAAATGAGATTTCCTGGGGTTTATTTGAAGACCTGTAGCTTTCAGAAACAGGTCGATGATATCTTTAAGAACTTTGACTTCATGTAAATTCCCATTTAAAAATAACAAAATATCGTCAACAAAAAGAAGGTGTGAGATGAACAAGTTTACCGCAACCTCCAAGCCTGTGAGCATGCTTGACTGTTTTGCTTTTAAAATCAATCTCCTAAGTCCCTCTGCTGCCAGGAGGAAGAGAAGGGGGGAAAGTGGATAGCCCTGTCTCAAGCCTCGCTAGCTTTTGAAAAATTGGGAGGCCGCCCCATTAATCAGCACAACAAAATTTATATTTGTAATGCACCCCATAATCCAGTTTATAAACTCCACTTTAAAACCCAAATGAGTCAACAATAATCTTAGATAAGACCAGTCGATCCTATCGTAGGCCTTGGAAAGATCGATCTTTAAGACAGCCCCTTTCTTCTTTGCTTGCCTGATGCTGACTTTCTTTCTTTCTTCTTTTATTTTTTATTTTTTTTATTATTAGAAGAAGAAAAAGCAGTATAATATTTATATTATGTTCAAAAAAACAGTTTTGAATATATAGAAAATGGAAGTGAGCATAGTCTCGAATATGGCATCCTATACTGGGTATATTCATCAGTACATCTTTCATTGATACATATACAAAATTTTGGACTTCATATATTCAAAACATCATAGCAACTTCAAAAGACTATCAAGTTTATAGAAGACCTGTGGTTACTGAGACATTTTCCAGCAAAAAAAAGGAGCTAGTAGCATACCAGATATTGTTGACTTTATATGCCGGGCATAGAGAAAGGCTGTAAAAATGAAGCTTTCTAATTGAACTTTCTTATTTTTAAATAATATTTAATTTAGTTATCTATAATACTATTGTTTCAAATCTTGCACTTCTTATTTTGTAATGATGATGCAAAAAAATAGGGTGGGGCAGTTTTTTACCGGAATCCATATTTTTTTTCTTAAAAAAATCAAGATAATTAACAACCATATGATAATTAATTAAGATATATCGCACATGATACTGATGATGATGATGGTGGTGGTGGTGGTTAACGTCCACTGAGACCAAATTGGTCTATCGGACCTATAATTTTCTTAGTTATTAATTGTCTGGCTCCTCGTCTTTCTTGGCGAGAATGGTGTTGTAGCTTTCTTTTTTTTCTCTACAGTCTTCCATCTTCTTTTATCTTGCATCTCCTTCATCTCTTCTGGTTCTTGGGACATTGGTGTCTTAGCTTCCCGATCTATTGTGTTCGTCCTTTTGAAGATAGTCGAAGAAGAAGTTTGGTCTAGGAGATCTACTTTGCTGTTAAATGAAGATTTATTTTGTGCAGTATTCGAATCCTCATATATGTTGATGCTTGAGGAGTTGTCAGTTCACTTTTTTGTTGTTGGGCGGGGATTTCTCCCTGCTTGTCTTGAGGTTGTTTCTTTCTTGCTCGATTTCTTCTGATTCAGAGTGTTCTATAGAGTATTATTCTTTGATGATAATAATGTAAATAATATACATTAATTAAAACATAATAAACACAAGATAATGAATTAAAACACAATAATGATAGGAATATTAACCATAATTAGAAGATAAAAAATGATTAGGACATAACAATTTTCACATTCTCACAAAATATTACTTATTAAAGAAAGTGTAATTTTTTTTATTAAAAAAATTAAAAGCACTAAAAAGGTTTAACATAAATTAATTAAAGCATAACAACCACAAGATTACTAACTATAATTACAAGATTATCTTTCATATTAACACCAAACCTTTAAAAAAACTCGTACATATCACATTAAAGTATTTTAAAAGGGTCTCATTAAAGAGTCAAAGTTGAAGCATACAAATCTCATAAGAATTTAACATTAATAAGTTTTTATTATTAAATAGATTAAAAACACTAGAAAACTTCAAAATATAACAATAATAAGATAGTAAATTAAAATATAATAATCATAGGATTATTGACCATAACTTAGGATAAAAATAATTAAAAGATATAATTATGTAATTATTGATCACAATTTTCACATAATATTACTTACCATAGAAAGTATAAAAAAAGTTATTAAAGAAATTAAAAGCACTAAAAACTTTCAACATTAATTAATTATAGCATAACAACCATGTGATCATTAACCATAATTATTATACCATCTTCTATATTCATATCGAACAATTAAAAAGGCTCATTGGTATCACATTAAACTATCTTAATATAGAACATTTAAAAAGACTCATAGGTATCACATTAAACTATCTTAAAGGGGTTTTAGGAGAGAGTCCAAATTAAAGCATAAAGATATAATGAGAATTCTACTATCTTACCCAAGTTAACATTAATAAGTTTATATTATTAGATAAATTGAAAGTGCTAGAAAACTTCTACATAAATTAGTAAAATTCAACAACCATAAAATAATTAATTAAAATATAATAAGCATAAGAATATTAACCATGATTATAAGGTACAAATAATTAAAACATATAATTAGAAAATCATTGATCACAATTTATGAAGAAGCGTCTTCTAAGCCATAACACTCAATATTTTAGTAGAAGGAAGATTGATAATTCATTTTATACCTAACATAAAGTGGATGCATAACATTTGAAAAAATAACATCTCACTATTAGTACATAACTTATTTAAGAGAGGGAATATGAAAAATGGTAACTAGAGAAACAAAATAAATTCACAATGCAACTATATCCAATATTATTACAACTACATTCAACGATAGTATGAACAAAGATAATAAATAATGAAATAAATAATGAATGCATTAAAGGCAACTACATTTTCTTAAGTAAATGCACTTGTCTTCTTGTTACAAAATAAAATAAAGTATATGCAATTTTAATTCTTTATTGTTTTTTTTTATTTCAATTTAGCCATATTTAAACTAACCTGTACATACTAACCATTATATGGCACTTGTTTATTTTATTTTAT
>APFE031645673.1:65953-75972 GCA_000404065.3 Pinus taeda | reverse complement strand
ATAAAAAAGTTATATTAGAAAACTTTATATGTTTTTTTAGGCCTCTTGTCTAGGAGACCAAACCATACTAAAAAAAAGTTTTTGGAAAAGCCATAAGTAATTGACAATATTTAATATAATTTGAATTAAAAATAAAAATAATAGGAAAGTGAATAGGCCTATAATCACCATAAACATAAATAAATATAAATATAGGACATTCTAAAACAATCATATACTCAAGGAACATGATTAGAGTTTGAGTTATTAACAGGAATAAGATTTGCTAGGGTCGTTGGGTCCCTAGGGGCTATTGGTGGAATACTAAAGTGTCTTTCAATCCGCACCAGCCTCTTGTCCATTGTTTCCAATATGCAATCATAGTACCTGAGGTGGCCATGCAAATGGCCCAACGTCTACAATAAGTCCCTCTTCACTTCTTGACTGTCTAGTTGCCCCCTTCCAAAGAGATATTTCATTTACCAGTAAAGATTGATTGCATTCGCTCTGCTCTATGTCTGCCTCGTATCTAGAATCCAACCTTCCCATTGTGCTCTAACTTCTGCTTCATATAGGGAGGTTCTTTGTGAGGAGGCCTCTCTTTTTGATCTCGACAACTCCTCTTGAACACCCATGGGTAATTGTTCATGCTACCTCGCTGCAAAAACTTCAACTTTGTTACGAAGGAATTAGTTACCATGACAACCTCTTTCTTCATAGTAGGGTGCTACTCTCAGAGGCTTGCGCCTCTCTTTCTCGACACGATGAGAATTCCTCCTATGCCCGGACCAAACACGTATCTAATGTCCTACATGTTATACTTGTTGTTACATTGTACACAATTATGAGAAGAGAGAAGCACCCCTATTCCATGCGTTTCATTATAACACCGCTCCCCAATGGTTACTTTGTCTTCAGAGTCTGAGTGCTTTGTTTGATAATTCTTTACTCTAGTATATATCCAAACATTCAACCCTGGACACAGGGTCCAACCTCCCGTCCACACAAGAAACAACTTCCAGGGAGCTGTATTTCTACCTGCCTAACTCCCCACATGTGGTTTCTTCTTAACTTCGCACCCAAAAAATGTTCTTGCTATATCCCTACTCCCTCCGCCAATTTGTTCACTCTTCCTGAACTTGGTTCACCTCGACACAAAGAGAAGAAAGCCCCCCAGCTTCACTAACCCAATAAAGGGTTATATAGTAATATAACTGCCACAGAGCAAATCTCCTTCCTCCTCCATATTTTCCTCCTTCTCACTAGGTAACAATCCACCAATCACCAATAAGAGTCTCCTCCCAACTCCAATTCCCACTTAGAAGAGCAAAAGCAATATTTTCTAAAAGGGAATTACCATAACCACTTGAACTACCAACAAATTGAAAAGGAAACTATAAACCTATATCATATGAATGAGATGCATGACCCTTCACAAAGGACCAGTAATTTGAGAAGAAAATACCTAGAGATAATGTGAAGCAACTGCACGCTTTACTCCCAAGCCGCCCCCATCCTCATCCCTTGTTTCATCTTTTTCACCTGCAAAATTTTGCACTTGGAAGGCATCTGGACCTTTACCGAGTGCAACCCCTTCCATCTTGGATTGAGCGGTTGGTTGTCTTAATATTGTCCCGATCCATTCTAAACCTCTCACTAATTCTCTTAGTCTTCAACTTGGATTCAAGCTCATGTAGCCTATAAGTATCCTTAGATGTGAACAGTTGAAGGCCATCGAGCTTCGCCTAAGAGAGCTCCAAAGGCTTTCTTCCTATTAACGAGCCCACAATTCACACCCGTATAACATTAGTGGACAAACTAGGAATCCAAAAAACACTTCAATTGTTTTCCAATCCCATAAATCTACCTCTTTACATCTATTTTGAAGAGCATATAATGCTTCCACCCTCCTAAAATTTATTGTTGAAATTAATCTCGAAATAATTAATAAATCAATCCCAATTAAATTATCCCACTTAATTAATTAATAAATCAATCCCAATTAAATTATCCCACTTAATAATTTAATTATGAAATTAGAAATTATGAATTCGGAAATTAGAAATTATGAATTCTAAAAGCTTTGGTAGTCAAAACTAAGCTAAAATGCAGGTTCCACACTGATAGCAATCTCTCTGCCTAACGTGGCGCATATCTAAAACTGACACTCCTCTGCTTCTGACACTTACCATATCGCTAAAACCAACCCAATGGCCTGCTATAATGGCCCATCTCACCATGCGCTAAAACCAACCCAATGGCCTGCTACTATGGCTATCTCCAAAACTTATTTTAAATGTTGTCTCAATCTTGGCCTTCAGCTTTCTTGACATGCATACGCTTTTCCATCTACACACCTCGGAATACGGGAGCAGTTTGTAAAGCGAACATTCATGATCGGTGGAGTTTGTACAGTGGACATTCACAATCTCGAGGGGTTTGTTCAGGGGACATTCATGACCTGACAACAATACCGTTTCCTTATATTTTTTATTTATTCTTATTAGATAACTGAGCCAAAGCATTCGGCGTAGATGAAAACGCGAAAGAAAGTGAAGGTTTCCAATGCTGCTGTGGTATCATGCAAAACTTGTGGAACATCCGTCGGCCCTCTTCAGCTCTCATGGCATCGCCTTACATGCAGGGGAACGAATTCATCACTGAATTCTAAAGCACTCACAAATATAATGGCCAGTTCCCAGCCTAAGCTTGAGCCCTGCTCTGTTGCAACTCAAAATTCAGGCGAACACATCATCATCAGTGTAAACAGTGAAGAAACAGGGTCTATGACCTGCGGTGCCCTACCGGAGCAGAAAAACCCATGTGACAGAAAGATGGAAGGATTGAAAGAATTGGAGCCCTCTTCCGATGTCGTCGGTTTTGATTCTTCAGAGGATTTTATTGCTCAACGTTGCAGAACCCAGGGCAACGGCAAAGATGGTGATAATTCACAAAACCCTACTGAAGGTACGCTTCATGCTGCATGCAATTGCAATGAGCACGACTTAATTCCTTATCTTCGAGTTGCAGTAGAAAGGCAAGATATTGAGTTTGTAGTACAAACATTGCGTGGTCGGGAAGCATGGTTTAAGGCGTCTGAGGAGACTATGAGGAATGCCATGCAGAAATTAAGTAGAGAGTTAGACCTAGTTAGGAAAAGTGAGGGGAAGAAGCTGGTGGATCTTAAAAAAAATTACGATGTTTGCCTCCGGAGAGAATTTGAATGCCGGATGCAGTACAAGGTGCTACAAGAAAAGTATGAGAGTTTGCTTTCCACACACCAGAAAACGCAAGGCCAACTGGAGAATTTGGAGAAACGCTTTCAGAGTCTGCATCAGAGAGAGCGTGATGCACATGAAAGACTGCAAGGTTTCATGGAGATATCCAAAGAGGCTTTCAAGGAACTGAATGAGGTTCGGATTAAAGTTCGGGAGTTGGAAAATAAACGCCGGGATGAGACGGTTGGGAAGAAGCAGGAAATGATGGAGAAATTGAAAGATAATGAAGCATTGAACAAGCACATGGTGATGGTCGGAGGATGTGAAACCCCCAAGGGTAGACAAATTGAGCATTTAGCAAACACTCCCTGCATCAATAGCAGTATGCCTAAAACATTTGACACTGGCACTGAAGCAGCAAAGGAGCGGAGCAGCAGAGCAAAGCGAGTATTGTTTAGTTCCAAGGAAAACAGCTGTGTACAGGGTCATCTGGACAGCACATCACCGGGTCACACTGATCAACTAGGGGAAAGGCATATCGATATAGGGTCAAGGATTTGGCCTACCCATGTGAAAATGGTAGGTCATCTTTCCCCTGCAAAGGTTGGGGAAAGATTTTCTAGTAATGTTTTAAGTCAGCTGGAGCAGGAAACTTTCAAAACTGTTACTTCTGACAATCCTGTATCAAAGGAATTAATCGCAGATGCGATCAAACTAGATGAATCGGGAAATGATGAAAAAAAGGGGGACATCATGGTGGATTTGCGTGCTAAAGAGAATGGAACAACCAATTGCATGGACATTGTAAGAGTTGATAGGAATGATGAACCTCTTAGCACTGTGGGATCTTCTAAATGTCCGTCAATTGATAAGTGTTCAAGGGACAGGTTGTTAGGAAATAAAGGGTCCTTTTCAGTAACGAAGTCCGATTTGCAGGTAAGTGCAAGATTGATGACAGTTAATCCTATAGTAATAAGTGATAGTGATAGTGAAAGCAGTGGAACACTCATCACAAAAACCCCTTTCATTCCAAACAATCAGACCGCACAAGCAGAGATAGAGAAAAGGTTGAATTTTGCGGGATCCGATACTGTCAGGGAACATTCTGATCACAGTGAAGAACAATTATTGCAGAAAAGCGCTAAAACTAGGAGAGGACGCGCTGCTGCAGTCATCAGTGACAGTGAAAGCAATAGTAGCGAGGCAGCATTCAGTTGCAAAAGAAGGAAGTTACAACCATTGGGGCTGGAAATCCAAGGCGCAGATGCAAGTGAAGGTATTGAGTTGAATAAACAGGGTTATATGAATTGTCCTAGAGGCAACGATTTGGATGAACCTTATTGTGCAACTCTTAAAGATGATGAAATCGACAGTTCTGTTAGTGAACCATATGAACATGCTAGATCAGATAAAGATATGCAGGATGAGGTCTTGTTCTCAAACAAAGACGCTCATTGTATACCGTTCCGAAGACTTCGAAAAGTGAAAGCAGCTAATGAAATTTCTATGGCCAAGCATTGCAAGAAACAGCCATGCTCTGTTGGAGGTGAACATGTACCAGTCACGGAATTAAGAGGGCTTCAAGGACTGACGGAAGCAAATGAACTACCCTCCCCTGTGCAGTCTGAGGAGGGATTGCACTCAGTTGACAGAGGTGAATGCACTCCTGTCACAAAGCTCAAAAGACTCAAGAGAGTTGGGGAATCCAGTGGACCGGAACATTCAAAAACTGGTGAAATGTTCACGTGTTTACAAGAGCAGAACACTTCAGTTCCAGATATAAACCCTACCATCGTCAGTCAAAATGGGCAATGCAGAGATTCTATAAACGATGGATCTTCTGACACTGCAAACAAAAGCGGAACTGCTGGAAATGTCAAGCTTGCTGACATGCTGTCCGAACCTCGTCTGAATAGGTTAAATTGCAGATCGCAGATAAATCTTTCAAGGAAGACGATAAATTTATCGAAGTTCAGTGACAATGATGATGAAGAGGATGAGGATGAGAGTAATAGCGAGGGAGAAAATTTAGGTGGATTTATCGTGGATGACGATTCAGAGGAAGAGACGAATGCGGGAAGTTCAAGTGAATCGAAGGGCAATAACTCTAATGCATCAGACCCAGAAAATCGAGGTTGGGATTCTCATTCGGAGAGCGATCCAGACTTAGAGGATTTAGATGAAATATTAAATAGGATGAGGCGACAGAGCAAAAACATTTTGAATTGGGAATACGAAGCTGATATGCTTGCTGCATTTGCAAAGGATCCTCTGCTCTGTATGAGGGCCATTTGTGCACTTTATCGACAACAAACCAATGAAGAGAAATGTGGGAAAAGTTCCTTATATCAAAACCGTCGTGGATTTGACAAGCTACATGCATTGAGGTACGTGATTGATGTTTCCGTTCAGACCATTTTCATATCAGTAAATATTAAATAGTAATTGTTTGGATGTTTTCCTTGTTCTCAGTGCCCATTTTGGACCATACAACGGGAAACAGATTCTTGGCCTTGTGGCCCAGAACTGTTATTTTGAACCTTTCCAGCAGATTTGGATGCTTGGTTGTTAAGAGTAGAACGATTGAGTGACGAATCCCATTCGCTGCACTTGCATTTACTATTGAAATTTTTATAAGTGGGAAAACAAAAATTATATGGTTTCTGTTCATATATTTCTGATTACCAGTTGTGTGTGCATCTGCCCATGATGTTTTTAAATTTGTCCATCACCCTAATTTGATGTCAAAGTTATGGTAGTTGGTTTGATTTTGCTAATAATCTTCCCCTTCCAGTTATCAACTAAGTATAAGTTTAAATGGTAGTCTAACTGTTAGATGTTTTTGCCCTTTTCTGGTCAATTTCGCCTGAAATCTGGCAGAATGTTTTTGGAATCGCTAGTTTTGGCTGTGCAATCTGCAGAAATCAAGTGCCTCAGGGTTTTTTCAGGGTGCTGAATCCATTTATACATTCGTGAATGCATTTTAAACAACTGCAACTCAATATCTTGCCAAAAATTGTATCATTGAATTCTGACAAAAAACGGAAAAAAGGTCTCAACAGTTTGACTGCTCCGTTAAAATGTGGTTCTCCACCAAACAACTATAACAATTTAAAAATAAGACTTCTTACATTTCATTATAGTAGAAAATAAGAAATAAAGAAGCATAAATCAATTCTCAAATAAAACATAATTAGAATTCTAAGCATTGAAATTGATCCAGAATCAATCAATATATAATTTTCCATCTATCTTGGTGCTTTATGGGTGGAAAAGTTGGGGCATTCACATGTAGGGCCCATTTTAATGGTGGTTTTGAGTTTGGAGATTTGGGGTCCAGAGCCTTTCGATCCCTTTTGAAGCATCAAATGGTACTTTTTGGAATCAAAACTCCGTGAGCATAGCTCCTAGCCATCAACATTGTTCTATACGTTGAGACCTTTCCAATGGTGTGAAAATAACCTAAATTGGATCTCACATGCAAAAGTTGTGTCTGCAGTGAGTTAACCTACCTTCTTTTCAACATGGTATCGAGTGGTTACCATGCCAACCTCCATTATCATACATGTGGGGCTAGTCATGTGTGGACTTTCAAGAAGATTCTAGAAGGTCCAAAACTTGTCTCTTATTGAGGGTTGATGATGCATAAATCCAGATGAACATCAAACTATGTAAAATATTGGGCCACTAGG
The DNA here is from genome assembly GCA_000404065.3 of Pinus taeda. Lineage (NCBI taxonomy): Eukaryota > Viridiplantae > Streptophyta > Pinopsida > Pinales > Pinaceae > Pinus > Pinus taeda. Next base: position 69,083 of record APFE031645673.1, on the reverse strand, counting down.
AGAAGTGGGGTTTAGTTCTTTTAGCATTGTACTTGTTCCATATTTGAGTAGAGCATCTAGGAGTGAGAATGAAAAAATAGTTGAGGAGGAAGAAGATTATGTTCTAGCCATTCAATCCTTAGTGTCAAAGATAACTCTATAGTGAGTGCCCTTTCCTTTGTACTTGCTTTTTCATAACAAAAAAAAGTAGAACAAAGCATAGGTATCACCTTCTAGATGGGTAATTCTCTTGTATTAGGTTTACCAAGACATACCTTGTGTTTATTTGTGTTGATGGTGAGTTCTTTTGTTTGTTCTTTCATTTTCATATTTTAGTTATTTTCATAAATTTGAGCAATAAGCTAGTGATAATAAATCTAAGATTTAAGGAAGGAAATTAACATGATAAATTTTTTTAGAATGATACATCACCTATTGGTATGAGCTATTCTTTTGGAATATCCATGGTAGTTCACAAATCATATTGGTATTAGAGTAGTCTATTGCAACATGGCCCTCTTCATGGTGGCTTTGATGAACAAGTTCGGACCTTTCAGGGAGATTGGGGGTTTTAAATCAAAAGTTGATCAAATGAGAAATTGGGAGATAGTGAAGACTTGGAAATGATTTAATAAATCTACCACTAAAAATAAACTTGAGTTTTAAGGAAATAAAATTGCATTATAAAATATTTCAGAGTAATACAAGATCTGTTGTGACGAGTTGTTCTAGTGGAATATTCATGGTAGTTTACAAATTATATTGGTATTAGAACAATTTTTGCTTGGGTATTTGTGGGATGTTACATGATACAAGAATTGGTTTAAAAAGGAAGTTGTGGAGAAGTCCAAATAAGTCCAATCATAACAACCTGGGGGATGTAGATGAAGAGATATTTGTGAAGTTGGAAGAGCAAGTTGCAAATCTCTCATCATGGTGGCTTTGAGGAACAAGTTTGGACCTTTAGGGGATGCTGGGGCCTCTAACTCAGAAGTTGGTTTGGATTTGAAACTGAGAGATAGTGAAGACATAGACAAGGAATTGAAAAAAGAGCTTGAGAGAGAGCAACCAAGGCCTAGTACCATCACTCTTCACAACCGTTGTTTAAAGTGGAAGAGAAAATGTACATCAAGCCATACCAAGGTGAGATTGATGTTGCTCACTTGAATTATTGGTTGCAATAAAAAGAAGTGTATTTCAGTGTCCATAGTATAGATGAAGAGTAGGAAATTTAATTTTCCTCTTTGAAACTAGAGGGCCATGCACTAAGTTGGTGGGAAAATCACACAAAGACACTTAGGCTAGAGGGCGATCCATAGTAACTAAGTGGGAGGTTTTTAAAACCCTCATTGAGTCCCAATTCTACCCTACCCTTTCGGGTGTGTAACAGGCCAATCGATTCCTTGGCATCACTTTCACAAAAGTGAGGGTAGAGTGTGCAAGAGTACACCACTGAGTTTAGGAAAATGGCAATCATGTTGGCTATATCTCTTTTAATTTTAGATAACAATGGTTTGTTCTATGCTTGCAACAATTACTTCAATGTCCTTTTATTAGCCCAATGATAATTTCCACTTTAATTTCCAATAGCAATCACATTAACCGTTCACATTGACAGTAACTGTAGATAGAACATGAACAATAAAATGCAGAAGACAAGAGAACACAAGAATTTGGCTCAAGCCAGGGAAAAACCCCAAGATGGGGAAAACCCTTGATCAATTCTTCTTATTATAAATATCAAATGTTCAACACACAGAGAGAGAGAGAGAGAGAGAGAGAGAGAGTACAATAATACAAAGTCAAAGTCAAAATTGACTTGCCAATTTGATGATCCAGTACCACTGTCCAAAACAGTCCAGTCAAATCTGCAATTATGCCCTCTGTCAACAATAGTCAAATTCTGCCCTAACTAGAAAGTCAACAACAGTTAAAGCCTGGTCAAATTCTTCCAAAACAACTCAGTCAAAGGAGAGAGGAACTCAACCTCTCTTGTTGGTCAAAGTCAGTCAAAACAATGAACAAATCAGTGGTCAAATTAGTCAACCTGAAGTCAACCTTGCAGTCAAACAGACCTGCGGCCAATGCAGGTCAAAGTGACCAGAAATCCTTAGTTTCTGTGCCATTCATTGCGGCCTACCCAAACATAATTATTCCTCCAAAAATAGTAGTCAAAACAGGCCAAAGGAACCTCAGTCAACGCTGGTCAAACTCAGCTGAAACCGAAAGTCAATGCCCAGTCACATTGCCTTCTGAAATCCGCACGTGTGAGAGAAATAGGCTGCCTGCAATTTGTACGATCCAATCAAATGAGGAGAGAGAAGATATGATGAGTTGTTATGATGCCAAATGAGGTTTGAGGTCACTCTTATTTATATGAGTTGGAGGAGGGTCAATTTGTCCAACTTGACCCTAAGTCGACCTTCATAAATTGCACATGTGTGGGCTTCACTTCAAAAAACATATATCTCCTTGTTTGATTTCAGTGAACCTTAGAACAGTTTTGGTCCTCTCGAAAAGCATAATTTAATGCAATAATTATCTCCATCAAATGAGTTGTCCAAAGTGGAATTTGGCCCTTGTTGCACAATTTAACAATCTCCCATGAACATAGACGTACTCTTCAAGTTTTTGTGTGGTCTATGCAACCATCTACGGAAACAAGTGATGCTCTTTAAACCTAGGATTGTTGATGGTATTTGTTAGAATTTCACCGATCTTAGCACTCGATATTCGGTTCCCAACAATTCTTAACTAAACAGATACACATGTTATAAATAAAATATATAAAGATAATATAATAATAAAATAAGAATAATAATAATCAAATAATAATTAGTTGCTGAACAGACATGTCTCTAAGGACATGACCATTCATGAAGGGGCACCTGCTTAGATATATACGCGAGCCCTCATTTGTACCACAAGATCTCATATGAATTCTTTTATATACTATTCAATGTATATATTTCTATCCTCAATGGATGTCTTCATATTCCAAGTGTTTTGGAGTATATAACTCGTGTGTTTACGAACTTTGTTCGTAACAATTGGTATTAGAGCCTTGTTCTTTGATCCCGACCACTAGCCAACAATTCTTCTGCAACTTCATTTTTGTTGTGATCAAAGTATTTCATTACACAATTTTGGA
>APFE031645673.1:49477-62449 GCA_000404065.3 Pinus taeda | reverse complement strand
TATCTATCCTCAATGGATGTCTTCATATTCCAAGTGTTTTGGAGTATTTAACTCGTGTGTGTACGAACTTTGTTCATAACAACGCGACTAAGTTTCTAACTAAAAATATTTAGCAGAAGCAAAATTACTCGATTTGAATTACATACACACAAACAAATATTCGTCCAATCAACAATTTTTCATTAATAAATTAATCACAGAACTTACTTGGGCTCCCATATTGGGATAATAGTCCAACTGAGAAAATACCAAACTGATCACCAACTTCTTTGCACTCTCTCGAACCCAACACACGGTCGCTGAGAAGCCCAATTTATAACTTTCCTAAGCTAAGATTGACGGCCAAAATTAACTGAAGATAAGTGACTTTACTTTAGTTAACTATCCTATCTTTAGCTTTCTTTACTTTAACTCAAGTACAAGTCATAAATTTAAATTGCTTTACATGCTCATCTCATGCATGGCACATGCAACACACATACATGCAACTCATTTGTACACTCTACATGTTAAATGCAAGCTCCTAAAGAGGAAAATCAAGGTCTTTCTAGTCAAGACACAAGGTTAGAAGTACTTTCCGAGCTACAAAACTCAATGCTCCCTCTTAGCGAGGGAAGTACTTTTGGAAGAACCTCCTCCACTTGGATCTGTCTCCAACAGTATCACGTCATCCACTGCTATAGCTACTCCCTCTGAACTAGAAGACTTCCTTGCTACTTGCTTCAAAATTTGAAATGAAGACCTGTTCCTTCCAATCATGCTCCTAGGATCCTGCTCCTGAGTGTCTAACAATGTCATATCATATTAGCTGAGGCTCTTGGAAGTACCCAAAGAATCTCTCTTCCTCCCCACCTACACCCTCTCAGTAACTGACATTGTTCTTGTATCCAAGACCCCCTCGGATATACCCACAGGCTGTCCCAACAACCTGTATGATTGCCCTTGTCTAATGCCAAGCAATACAATTGCATCAAAGGTTGCTTCCTTTGAATACAGAAGCACCTGTCCATCCTGGAACAAAACTCTATATCCAACATTCTCCAAGGATGATACCGAGAGCATGTGTACCATCAACTCTGTAACAAATAACATCCTTGTCACCTCCAGAAATCCTCCCGACTCTATTTGGAATCTGACACATCCAACCCCTTTCACCGTATGCATGGTACTAGTCCCACTAAACACACTACAGTCTGAGCCTGTCTTTGAAATACTGCGGGACACTGATCTCATTCGCGTTATGTGACTTGATGCTCTACTGTCCACTAGCCATAACCCACTGTCCTCATACACAAAAGTACCATTGTTAGAAAGACAAGCAACTAGAGAAAAATTCTTTTCCAAATTTCTCTGTAAAGTCATCAATGACAATCACAGTTGATGTTGATGCAACCACCTGATCCTCTTCCTTCTTCGTGTATGGACACTGACTCACATGTTGACTAATATTGTGACACACAAAGCACTTTACTTTGCTCATGTCCTACTTCCCTTTACTTTACTTTTCTCCTACTTCCCTTTACTTTACTTTACTTTTCTCCTTTACATCAAGAGCAAAATTATTGTCATTGTCCCCACCATTATGTTGGCCTGTAGTTTTCTAACATCTCCTTATCTCTTTTTGTACGAGATCATGCCACAATCTATCCCAACTGAGCATATTTTCCTGTGCAACAATCCCATCAACAAAGACATCCCATTTTGAAGGAAAGGCACTCAAGGTTGACTAACCAACTCTTCACTATTAATAGTTTCCACCACTGCTTCCAAGTCATCTTTAATTTGAGTGATCCTGGTTTAGGTATGGTACAACTGTGCCGATTTAAGACACCTTGGCATTTCTCGGTTTTATCTTCAACACCATCTTTTTGTTTTGGTTTGTACTTTGGTATAACTTGGTTAAGATGTCTCAAAGGCATTCATCTTCCCCTGTCACATGAGATATAACATGGTCTTTAATCTAGTCCAAGATTATTCTCTTGGCTTTCACGTTTTTATTAAATTCAGCCAACTGAGTAGAATTTGTGGGAATTTGGATGACCTTCTCCATGATGTCCTAGAACTCTTGCTCCTCAAATAATAGAACAATCAGCGCCTTCCATGGCTAAAATTTCCGGCCTTGTCCAACCTGTCCTTGTAACGTAAACCAATATTTATCTCAAACCCCACTGACCAATAGTAATTTTCACCCTTTTTTTATTACATAATTTTTTTTTTGCTCGTAAAAGAATTTCCACCAGTAAAAAGATTCCTCTGGACCCAAAAAAGGAAGTCTTGTCGCCTTAATTTTTTATTTTTTATTTTGTTGTTTCTATTCGTATGACCCCAGGCTACTTGGCTTCGATGATTTGACATGAACCTGACACCTATAATTCTGAGATCGATTCAGAGTTGGGCCTTTGATACCATGTTAGAATTTCCTTGAACCCAACACTTAATATTCGGTTCCCAACAATTATTAACTGAACAAATACACGACTAAGTTCTTAACAAAAAATATTTAATAGAAGCAAAATTACTCGATCTGAATCACATACACATAAACAAATTTCTGCACAATCAAGAGTTCTTCATTAATAAATTAATCACAAAACTTACATGGGCTCCCGTCCTAGGATAATGGCCCAACTAAGAAAATGCAAAATTGAGCACCAACCTCTTTACACCCTCTCGGACCCAACACACGCTCACTGAGAAGCCTCTCTCAATATTTTGCTGCTGTTGTGTCTTAGCCTCAACACTTAGGCTCAATTTATAACTTTCCTAGGGTAAGATTGACGACCAATATTAGTTCAAGTTAACTGAAGTTAAGTGACTTTACTTTAGTTAACTATCCTATCTTTAGTTTTCTTTACTTTAACTCAAGTACAAGTCATAAATTTAGCTTTCTTTACATGCTCATTTCATGCATGGCTCTGCATCACCCTCCTTGGCTACTGCGCTACTCTCGTGACACAATCTCTGCTTTCTTTGTTTCTCTGTACTCAATGCTCCTCCGCTGCTCTCCCGATCACTGATTCTATCTCTCTTAGCAAACCCCGCTCTAGAGAATAGAATGACTGATCATCTGGTGTACCCTCTAAGTGACCTTCAAGCCTCCTCTTATACTTTTCGTATTGACATCTCAACGTTTGAGATTAAGTCCCTAATCAATGACTAAGATTAGATCTGGCTTGATCCATGTCTTTTGGACCATTCTAACATAGATTCATACTAATACACATTAATATTTTATTTTCCTTAAGTTTAGACTTAGGGACTCCATTAAAAATATTAATTATTTTAATATCTCCTGATCTGCTTAGAATTTGCCCAAACCCTTTCTGGGTATTGGAGATCTCATGTGCCCCAACCTCTCCACCAAATTTCGTGGCTAGAGCACATCCGATGCTACCCCAAATCAACATCGAAGACCTTTGTTCCTGTTGGTTGGTACCCTCTATTACCCACCAAAATGGGTAACCCCATAGGAGAAAAATTTTCTCCTACATTGGACAACTAGCTAACAAGTAGCCCCTGACATCCACTTCTTGAAGATGATATTCCATGTGCATTTTCCATCTACTTTAGCCACATACCTCTTGCCATTTGACATTTTCTCTTGGATGAAGGTGGGCTTCTGTTCAAAAAGTACTCTGATCGTTTTGCAATTGGGTGCCTATACTTGTTTGTTTTGGGCATTTTGTATGGATAAAGGGGTGATTTGGAAGACCAATCTGGATTGTAAATCTGTTCTCTCACCTTACCAGGGGAGTTAATCTTTAGCCCTAGTCTAGCGGGACTTCCCTTGAGGCCTTAAGGTTATAAGAGGGGCACTACTTGGAAAAGTTGTATTGAAATAAGGTGTTCGTTTTCCCCTACACCATACTTGACACTTTCCATCTCACATTACAAACCCCTATATACCACCTCCATTCTTCGAGTCTAACTTGTCATTGGTTAATTAAGATTTGGCACTCACTTATCAACATCCTTAAGTAGGGATTGGAAACATTGCCCTGGATGTTTATGCAGCTAAAAGAATGGAAAAGCATATCATGGCCACAATAAAAGAAAAAAATAGAAAAATCAAAATGAAAAAGATGGTCGAGACATAAATTAGCACATGGAAAAAAGCCTAGCATGAACTCTACCCTCCTCATTGGCCATCACTTGGTCATTGAGTACCTGATGCTCCATTTCATCAAAAGGAACCCTTGCATGTCCCAACCTTGATGAGTGATGAACTATCTCGTTTAAAGGCGTAAAATCAAATGCTATATTGTAAATAACATGCTCTAACCCTTCAGCTACGCACCCAAAAATAAAAATCATTATTAAAAGGAAATAAAAGGCGCTCTAGAGGGGTGGAAAAAGCAAGCCGAGTAGGGTAACTCGTGCCTCCATGATTGCTCCCTCCATTACATCTGTGTACTTAGGATATGGACTCCCATCAATTGGTCCCATTGACCATGACACTTGGCCAAGAAACCATTTCCCCTTCGTTGCCACTCATTTACACTAACACCTTTGATTGAGGGGTTGACAATGGAAATGCCACCTTCCCTTAGGGGTTGGAAGCACCTAATAGGGTTGATCATTAGCCACCTCTATCAAGGTAGGGAACACCTTTACGAGACTTGGTCTAGTTAGATATTGGAAGGTCATCCAAGTTTGAAGTATTAATATGCCCTTAACATGCAAGTTTGATCCACTAAACGCTGCTTGGAAGCAGGAGCGGGAGCGATAATTTTCAAAAGCTTCCGGGTCAAGCACGCTTTTTATATAATATATATTTATATATATGTGTGTGTGTGTGTCAACAAAGACATGTAGAATGATGACTTTGTTATAAAAAGCATAAAATCGTGGGTTGAACCATATAACATCAATCATCTAGTAGTTATAATCTTCATCAACCACAGGTCCACAACATGTCGATTTTCATCAACCTTAAAGTTTCAAAGTTTCAAAATTCAATATATAATATTTGTCATTACTAAAGTTGTAACCATTACCAAACTATAACAAAGAACATCAAACATGAAATGAAACGTTTCACGAAGCATCATATTCATAATTCATTACCAATGAGTTATAATTGCCAACTTCAAACTTCAAACTTAAATTGTCATGTATTGTTTACCAAAAATACCATAATAAATATGAAAGAGTCAATAGTTATAAAAAGTACTAGAAAGTAGAAAAGACAAGTAAATCTACTATCTACTAAAATTTCTTCTTGCCACAAGAAACTTCTAATATCTTTTCTCGTGATATATGAACAATGGGAGTCTCCTCTTGCATAGTTTGACTTTACAATGGTCGTGAACCATGTCCAGAACCAAAAGGCACATGACCTCCACACAATGTAGTAGATGGAGGTGGCGGCAAAGTTGGTGCAACTTGAGCCCTGCTAGTGGATGGGGGTGTCATTGTTGTTGATGTTGCTTGATGACCATCATCCTCATTGTCCAAAAGTTCCGCTTCCAACTATTCTAAATGTAAGGCACCATCCTCCAAATTATCGTCCTTCGGGTTGTTGTCCCAGGTGATATATGCTCTATCAAATTGAGCCCCCACTCACAATAATGTGTCAACAACCTCAAGTTGTAGTGTACATAAATCAAGCTTTCTGCCCAGTTTTCATTGAGGCAATTTCTTTTGACATTGTATATGAAGCTATAGGTGCTCCAACACCTCTCTGCAAAAGAAGTATTAACCACCTATGTAAGCACTCTAATTGCCAATTTCGCCAAAGGTCCCCTAGAGCCATTCACGTTCCACCATTCAACAAGATCCAGTCTATCTCTAGTATCGATTGCATGCAAGGTACCAAACATTCCAGTTTGACTGAAGTATTTTCTTAATTCTCCACGCAATCTAGCACACTCCTCCTTATCAGGGATAGACTTGTCTAATGCTAGCATGTACCCATTTTGTACCTTTAGATTTGTATGGGATTTTCTCCTAATTCCAACCCAGTTGTAGGTTTGGCCACCAAGATGGAGAGTAATATTTTGGCATAAGGCCATATGCCAAGGCATGGAGTGGAACTTTAAGATTATCCCACCTTTTGACCACATGTTTGTGAATATGATCATACAAGATGGCATCTTTCGGTTGAACAATATCTTTGATTTTCCCTAGCATGCTATCCATCTGCTCATACACCTCCCAATCATTGGCACATTTGTATTTGCAAAACGAATCGTGTTATAAATGGGCTTGGTGAATTGCAAAACATACTTCACACTTTCCCAAAATTGACCATCAAGAACGATGTCCTCAACCTCTTGAAAATCTTCCCTATCATATGTGGTTGCAACCTTGTCCTTAATACCTGCCATGATTCACTTGATACCATGCTAGCCAATGTCTCTCTTACCTTCAAAAGGCGCCTGAAGGTGAGGTTAATAGCTAACAAATCTAGTCTTTGCAATCTTCAATAGCTCCAACCTTGAATGACTACGGAAAAGGCCATGGAAATTGCTATGATTGGTAATAAATATTATCATGTACAACGAACCAACCCATTTGTATTCGAGTTCCTTTATCTTAATAATGTCATGCATCAAAAGGTTCATTGTGTGAGCCAAACACCGAAACCAAAATATGTTGGGGTATCTATCCTCAATGATTTCTCCCGTTGCCTTACAATTAAAAGCATTATCAGTAATGACTTGGATGACATTGTATGGCCCAACAGTTCCAATTGTTTGAATTGATGGTTTTGGAATGTTGATGCCGGGCTTGAACTTATCTGAGTATTCATGAGATGAAATGAAGATTGCACTAGTAGTAGACACACAAAGAACGCTTAACAATAGATTTCCTTTTACATTTGTCCAACCATCATATATAGTGGATACCCCATATACATTCCAAGCATTTGTGAATTCACCTAAAGCATTTTTGATTTAGGCCATTTCCCGATCAAGTCCCACGGTTCTAGCTTTGTCGTACGTAGGGCTCTTGTATCCTTTAGGGGAATCATTGATAGTAGTAACCATTTCATGTCAACAAGGTGAGCGAAGAACATTGAATGGTATGCCTGTGGCTGTGAATCCACTACCGTGGGGGGATGGAGTTCTTGTTTGACCATTGAATGTTCTATGTGTGCTAGTGGCCTCATGTTCAACCTTTGATCTTTTTTATTTGTATTGCGCTTCCTCCTCTTCCCCTATATATTTGGTTCTCTGTTGTGTTGGCACATTTGCACAAGTTTTGATTCCTATTAGCTTATTTCCATCCCATGGCCTTTTCCCACATAAATGCTTTCTAACACGGGTATATGAACTTGTGTAAGTAGATTTGCAATGGGTGCATATAAATTTAGTGGTTCCACCCCCTTTCCCTCCTCCATGCCTTCTAACATATTTCCACAAGGGTGTTTGGTCTATTTTGGTTTTCTTTCCACCATCATCTTCACTCCTATTATCCTCCTCCTCCTCCTCGACTTCCTCTTTGTACTCCTCTTCTCCACAATATCCTAATCCACTATTACCCACTTCTTTACCATCTTCATCACTTCTTCTTTTGTTTCTCAACAACAATAGCCAAAAATGGAACCGACAAGATAAGGCTAAGCCATATACCCATCATGTTTGTTGAAGCTTGAGATTCTTGGTTGCAATAAAATGTGGGAGGAATGAGAAAGAGTATAAGAGAACATCTAGATCCTAGTAACTAGTTTCTACTTCTATATTTAATAGATTCATTCAACATATAAAAAACACAAATGTTACATGGAAAAATAAACAAGAATGGGATTAGATCCTGTCTCTTTGGCTCTCCAACGGTGGTGGCAGAGTTCAATCTCCCTTGCAAGCTCCCACAATCTTATCTTCTCAATCCTCTCAAATCTTCTTTTCAAGGCTCAAACCTTATCAATCTCTCTCAAACTCATAAAATGATGTTAAGTGGGAGGGGAGGAGGCCTTTTATTCCCCTTGGCCCTCCCATTTCCCTCAAAAACCCAAAAAATCCCAATTTGGGCCGCACATGGGCTAAAGGGCTGGGAGTGTTTTTTTATTGCTAGGGAGCGCGTTCTTGGAGCACTCCTGGGACTGTTTTGGACACTTTGGAAGCGACTATCCCTGAGCACTCCTAGGGAGCGTTTTTCGGGTTGCGGGAGTAGGCTCCTGAAAAATCTTCCCGAACAAGATCATTCAGGGAGCACGCTCCCTGAACACTCCTGTTCCGAGTTCGCTTCGAGAGCAGGTGCGAGGGAGCGCTCCCTGAACACTCTTGTTCCGAGTGCACTCCAAGAGCAGGTGCGGGAGAGGCTTCCCCACAACCCTGTTGGGTGATTTGAAATGATTGTTACTTCTTTAATATGGCTCAAAAGTGTGAAAATTCCTACGCTCTGAAGGAACCCCTATTGCAGCATATTTGAATCTACTTCACCTACTTGATTTTTAAATTACATTCATGAAGTTATTTTTCTAAATACTGAAGCAAATTACTTCTGCAGCCTACACTAATTAAATATTTGTTCTCATGAAACAAAAAATAGAGTAAAGAACAAGATACATAGGACACACTTATATTTGGATACAATAGTCCTCGGAAAAACCCAATGCGGGAAAACCGGTGCAACAACTTTGAGGGTTTATCGTTATGCAAGAGAAATATTTGAATACAAATCTAGGATGCTCATCTAGCAATCCTTTACAAAGAAAATACTGGCGGAAAATATGAGTGAGTTTTACCTCACTTCACCTGACAAAATTCTGGCTGATCCGACACAAGATTGGCTAACCCCGACTATTTCTGCGTTGGCTCTATGTCAGCTCTGTGTCACCTTCTCTGCCCTCTGCATTAGCTGTTCTGACTATTCCCGGCAGTTCCAGTAGTTCCCGACACTTTCGGTTGTTCCAACATTTCTAGATTCTGCGTGACAGGGAACTTTTCTGCGTCAACGCTCTCGGCTGATGCGCTGCCTCTCTGCAAGCTCTCTCCGCCTCTTTGTTCTGTATTTTCCGGAAAGCCCTCCCAGATTCTCTCTGCCCCTCAGCTGCAAGATCTCCCCAATTGATTTTCCTTCTGAGAACTTCTCACCTCAGAAAATCGATTTTCTCAATCTCTTTGTGTGTGTTTCCAAATGAATCCCAAGCCTCCATTTTATACTTTTCATGATGAGTCTTCAATGACTGAGATTAAGTCTCTAATCAACGACTAAGATTAAAACATGACTTGATCCGCCTTCTAGATCATTCTCACCCATATTTTGATTAATAACCATTAATATTTTAATTTCCCAAAGTTTAGATTTAGGAACTCCTTTAAAAATATTAATTATTTTAATAAAATACAATATGGGTGGAATTTCACCAAACAGTTTTTGGGTTCTTTAGAACTCATGTGTCTTAGCCTCTCCACCAATTTTCAAGGCTAGAGCACTTCCGATGCTACCAAATTCTAACACTCCCTCTTAGCGAGGAAAGTGCTCTAGCAACAATGTCCACCTGCATGCTGCATTGTTTCTGAAGCACCTTCTTTCTACATTGCTGCTGCCACCAACATTGTGCTGCTGCTGCTACTGTACTGCCACCCATGACACTGCCATAGACACTGCTGCATTTCTACTACAACTCCCTCTCAAACGCTGCATCTGCTATGTTGCTAACACTACCATTGCTAACACTGCATTCGTACCGCAACTAAGTTGCAGTACGAATGCAACTGAAAAACATCCAAAATTAGTTGAACTTAATTGTGTTCAACATAATACAATGAAATGTTGGAATCTGACTACTGCTGATTCTAACCCTCTGAATCTTCTGCGCTGCTGCCGACTCCTGCACTATGCTAACTGCACTGTTGCCAACCTTGCTCTGCATTGATCAGTCTCTGGTCCCCAACTACTGCATTTGTCCTCAAAACACTCCACTGCATCATCTGACACTAAGTCCATCTCACTACTGCTGAATTTTGGGCTCTCGTAGCAAGGAATTGATCTAAGAGGTGGACTCCTCAAGGATCTTGCCCACATTTAGTCCTCCCAACTATAGCTCAATATCGCCCCATCTCCCTCTTGGAGATGCGTGGGCACTCATGGAAAACTCATCCTTGTTAATCTTTGCTGAAGCAGCCTTAGGATCATGTTTCTCATCCTTATCCTTTTTCTTCAAAGGACACTGGGATGCATAGTGGACCATCTCGCCACAACTGAAACATTTCACCTTCGAAATGTCCTCCTTTCGCTTCGATTTCTGTTGTCCCTTTGATGCTAGAGCTGCGTTCTCCTCCTCCTCCTTTGTCTTTGTGCCACTCCCACTGTTGCCACTAAGGTTGACCTTCACTAGGTCCCTCCTTAACTCCTCTTGTTGAAGAGCCGCCCACATCTCCTCCCATGAAAGTAGTTTTTCTTTGCCCAATATGCTTTGGATGAAAACTTACAACTCATCCGAGACTCCATTTAGGGCTATCCTCGCCATTGCGGTTGACTGAGGAGTGGACCCTATTGCAGCACGCTGGTCTTTAGTGTCTTGAAGACGCTGAAGATAGAGGTTAACCCCTTCTCCTTTCCGCATCAAAGTCCGCTGCAACTTCTTTTCTAAATACATCTTTCGCTGTTCGAAAGAGCCCTCATATAGAGACGACAAGGCTTCTCACATCCCCCGGGCTGTATCCTTGCTCGACAAGTGTGAGACCCCATGATCTCGAACTGCATCGAGAATGAGCCTCTTTGCCTTCCCCTGCTCGGCCTTGTACTTCTTCTTTTGATGTTGTCAGCAGGAACATCTACAACACTTTTGATGTAGGCCTCGAGATCATATTCCTCCAAAACAACTTAGATTCTGGTCTTCCATATGACATAGTTGGAAGCTCCTTAACAACTTGTCCTAATCTCTAAGCCCATGCGATGCCATTTCACCCAACTGTCGAACTGACTCCTCTAGTCACTGCTTAGCACTGCTCAGCTGCTCAGCAAGTGAGAAATTCAAACTTTCTGGCAGAAAGTTCTCTGAGGAGAAAATTCCCCTTCTATGTGTCTTCGTTCTTTTTCAACGGATTTCTACCCCGGCATAAACTGTACCCTTCAAGCACTGCGCCGAGGCTCTGCATCACTTTCTTTGCTTCTGTAAACTCACGAACGGAAAATCGTACCTCTTTGTCGTCTCACTCGGAGAGAGATTTCCTCGGATCTGCTTCTCGACAAAGACTGCGCAATCCCTTCAAGGGGATTCAAATTGCTGCCAAGTGCAACTTTCGGCCTCACTGCTCAACACTTGATCTGCTCTTACTATTTCAAAATCAATGCTCAGATACCATGTGAAAATTCCTACACTCTGAAGGAATCCCTACTATAGCAAAATGAATCTACTTCACCTACTTGATTTTTAAATTACATTCATCAAGTTATTCTTCTGAATATTGAAGCAAATTACTTCTGCAACCTACACTGATTAAATATTTGATCTCATGAAACAAAAAATGGAGAAAAGAGCAAGATATGTAGGACACTTATTTTTGGATACAATAGTCCACGGAAAAACCCAATGCAAGAAAACCGATGCAGTAGCTCTGAGGGTTTATTTTTATTTAGGAGCAATATCTGAATACAAATTTAGGATGCTCATCTAGCAATCCTTTACAGAGAAAATACTGGCGGAAAATCTGAGTGAGTTTTACCTCACTTCACCCGGCAGAATTCCCGCTGATCCAGCACAAGGCTAGCACCCCGGCTATTTATGCACTGGCTCTGCGTCAAACATGTGTCACCTTCTCTACCCTCTGCGTCAACTCTCCCAGCAGTTTCGGTAGTTCCTGCAGTTCCCGATAGTTTCGGAAGTTCTCGGCAGTTTCGGCTGTTCCGTCAGTTTTGGATTCTGCGTGACAGACAACTTTTCTGCGTCAGCTCTCTCGGCTACTGCGCTACCTCTCTGCAAGCTCTCTCCCCATCTCTGTTTTGTGTTTTCCGGAAAGTCCTCCCGGATTCTCTTTGCCCTCAGTTGCAAAATCTCCCCAATCCATTTTCCTCCTGAGAACTTCTCACCTCAAAAAATCGATTTCCCCAATCTCTCTGTATGTGTTTCCAAATGAACCCCATGCCTCCATTTTATACTTTTCATGAGTCTTCAATGACCGAGATTAAGTCTCTAATCAATGGCTAAGATTAAAACATGACTTGATCGACCTTCTAGATCATTCTCACCCATATTTTAATTAATACCCATTAATATTTTAATTTCTCAAAGTTAAGATTTAGGAACTCCATTAAAAATATGAATTATTTTAATAAAATACAATCCAGGTGGAATTTCACCAAATGGTTTTTGGGTTCTTTAGAATGCATGTGCCTCTCCACCAATTTTCAAGGCTAGAGCACTTCCGATGCTACCAAAAACTAACAAAAAATGTATCATATAATTTGTTAAATTGAAGCTGCTAAAGTGCTCTTTCATATGACTTCGGCTAGGCTTCAATTTTAGCAACTTGACAAAAGTTATCTGCTTTGCAATATACAAAATAATGCGGTTGTAATAAAAAAATACCTTAATATAGCTGATTCAAAATCAGCTACATCTTCACTTCCCGATCTCCTATTCAAATGGCTTCTTTTTTTTGAAATAGAGTATTTTTCAAGAGGAATTCATATTTGCTACTGGTTTCTTCAAAATTTGCATAGAAAGCGACAATAATGGATTTGAATGATGACCCTATTTTTTTCCCTTGAAAATTCTGCAAAAACAAAAAATTCTTCCACTTTCTTGCCCAAGCGAGAGCTTTGATGCCACTTGTAGTGTACGTTGGATCTGGTAATGCATTCCCACATAAGATATAAAACAATGTGGAAGAAATATTTCAATATTTCACATATTAAAATGCCCAAATACCCTTAAGGTAGGACAACACCTTACAAGGATCATTTTATGGAATGGTCAACCTTTGTTCGAAGCTAAGTTGCACGAAACGGGGAAACGGGGAAGCGAAACGAAACGCGACCTCCCCAAATTTTGGAAACAGGGAAACGCGAATATATATA
>APFE031645673.1:0-49039 GCA_000404065.3 Pinus taeda | reverse complement strand
AAAATGTATTTATTAACAATTATAGAAATTATAAACATAAACTAATGGGATTTGAACTACAAACTATTCAGGCCAACTATTTAATAACATTTATCTTTTTACATGAATTGGATTACACATTTAATCACATAAACCAAGCCATAGTCAAATCTAAGGTGTTGAAGAGTCCCAAGTGTTCTGCAACTAACCCAAAGGAACGTTTGGCACAGAAGAGGAAATCCTATGAAAGGAATTAAATGTCGGAGTGACTATCATTTTCTATCAATCCTATCTATTGTCAGCGTTGCAGGGGGATTTAGGGTGGGATTGCTGTTTGCAATGCAACTTTACGTTAAGGAATGAATCATTGGCACAAAAGGGGCACTCATATGAAAGGAATGACATGATGGAGTTGCCATCGTTCACTATCAATCTCATCTATTAGCAACACGACAAGGGTTATTCAGGGTGGGATTGCTGCTCATATCTCAATCTTAATACAAGGATTAAGTTAACTTGCGATGCATGGTTATATTTGCACTTCAAAATTCACACGAATTAGAATAAGTGTGGCATGGAGCAAATCTTGGCAGATTTGGATCTAGATCCATCCCCTCGACCCCATGGACCGGGTAACATAGGAGAGTCACTTGTATTTTTGAGGGGGAAACCTCCCATTCAGCGTAAGCGCCAATAGGAATAATCTACCGATACATTCTAAATAAGGACTCCATCCTTATTTATAGCCACCAAATTCTAACTACCTAGTGGGCCTTCTTTAATAAGGCGATATTACATTCATTTAATAATAACTTACATTGTGGACCTAGTCCACATTACATTAGTTGGCCACCATACTCTTATTTTTAATGGGTTGATAGGTCCCTATTGCTGGAATTTTGTAGTTTCTGTCGGTCTTCATAATGTGTATTAGCCCTCCAAAATGACAAATACAATCTATACTTCAAGTTGGCTTCGAATAAAGGAAATTTTGAATTTTAAGTTAAATTTTCCTCTAAATTTTGTTAAGTCAGCCCAACATAAAGTCAAGTCAGCTCCAACCAAGGGTCACGCCTATTTGGCACATTTGACCTCTATTTATTGGCATTCGTCCTCCACTTTTGAGCATCAAATCGAATCATTGTTGAGAATCAATTCATACCAATAACATAATAAGGATGAGTTTTGAGGCTTATTTCGGATCACAAGAAGGACAGATGAAGGATGAGTTTCTCGGCATATCTGAGCAACAGGACCAAGATATTTTGAGACCAAAGAAGGTAGAATTTATGAGGTAGAGATGGCCGAATTTATGAAGCTTGTAGAGGGTTGTTTGACTAAGTTTGACTTGGGTTTGGTTTCTGGCCTGTTTATCTTTGTTTTTGGAAATTTCAGGTTGTATCTCTTGTTGAATGGACAAATTTCTCTAAGAAAAGTTCGCTGGGTTTTTCCCTTGGTTTGGGGTTTCCCCAGGTTAATTTTGTGCCTTTTGTGTTTGACTCTCTTCTTTTTCTTCTTGCCATTATTGTTCTACTGTTGAATATTTTCTGTGTAATTGCTTAATAATGATTATGATATAAGACAATCTAATGATGAAATTATTGGAAGTAATTACTAGTGAAGAAAATTTATAAAAATCAACACCTATCACACCCCTAAGGAAGATTCCAATAGGATGTGTTGACCCTACTGCCAACACCCTACCTACAAGTCAATGAGGAAAGCCTTTAACCCCACAAGGTGTGGTTGGTGGCAGGGAACTCAGAGAATGGGCTGTCACACTAAATCTCTCTCTCTGTTTAAGCTATCTCCTAGGTTAGCTAAGGGGGGTGGTCCCTTATGAAAAGTTAAGTTAAAAAGAGATGTGAGTTTCTAGGAGAATTGTTAGAGTTAAATAGATTATTTCTTTAAGTTTTATAAGCAAAAACTAATATGCGTAATAACCATCATAAGATAAGCATGAAATACATAAACAACCAATGTCTTCCAAGTATTTGCTCTTTAAGAAATGAAATTGTATTTTGCTTAAAACAAAAGTATAATGCTTCAAAAATTGTAAGCAAAGCAATCTTGAAATGGAGACAAAGATGACATGAAATAGTCAAAATGATAATCTACAATTAGTATATAAGAACTAGATCAAGACATGCAAGTGGAACTCCATACTTGTCTAGTTAAAACAATGCTCTAGGTAGCAAATAAAATCCTTGAAAGCACAAGATATTGATCAAGGAAAATATTTAATTTAAATTTATGTGATCTTAATAAGCTAGAGGAAAGGAAACTTCCTCTTTCAAAATCGTTTGATGAGATCCTTGAGGCAAACTGATTGGGTCCTTCTATTCTTGATCTTGGGAGTTAGTTCGTCTATTGGAGAGCTACCCCATGCCCAAATAAATCCTTCAACCAAATCTAAATATCTCTACACACTTGGAAAAAGATGCCAGCAATCATAAGGGATTAGATTGTACAATGGAGGAGAAGGCTAGAGATTTCACCAAAAATCTTCCAGTGCTCCTATTTGTAGAGTATTTCTCTAACCCAAACACCATACAAGATAGCTTGCATATGTTAATCCAAACAAGTGGAAAAATGATAACTAGCATAATCCAACATACATGTAGAATGTAAAGCACAAAAAATGAAATAACATCACCTCAAGAAATGGAAGGAGAACACCAACACAATAGTACCTCAAAGTCTCTTTTATTATATGAAAGATGAATACAAAATCCAGCAGAGTCTCCGCAAGCCCAATAGCTCGTTCTAAAGATACAATATGAGAGCCCATGGCTTTATTATATAAAGAGTTGGGAGCAAATCCCAATGAAAAATGACAATGACAAATGGCATTGGAGTCAATCTCAATGTAGAAGAGATTAAACAAGTGGCATGAGGTGACAATCACAAAGAGAAATTCAAATTTGTTGAATGAAGCTCCAATGCGAAGTGTACAAATCGAATTCTAGCAAGTGGACATCATTTTCTTCTTCCCTTATGTGCCAAATTTGAAATTTATGATATAATGACAAGTGTATATGGGTGGTAAGCCATGTGGGGACAATTTCTCACAAAAATATCCACCAAATATTCTACCAAATCCTCCCAAATGTGCATTAATATCACAAATTCGAATTTCCAAGTAAGCAGCGTTCTCCTTTAATGCCAGAAATTCGATTTTATTTGAGCACGTCCTTTCCTTGATTTTAGGAGTCCACATCACCTTGGGACTTCACTTTAACTCCCCCATAATTTTCCACCTCATTTCCACAACATTTAACATGTGTGGATATTTATTTTTCTCTATTTATTTAATTTCTGGCTTAATTAATTGCTAGATTTCCCACTAAACTTAGGAAAAATGGGTTTTTAGGGTTCAAAACACACATTTTTTACCCATCAAAGTGTGTCATAGTAGAAAGTTGAGGGTGAGAGGTGTAAACTTCATCACTCATACCCCATACAACTTCTCTAGACATCACTTATTACATTACAAGTACAATTTTATTTGCAATTTTTGACTAGTGGGAAATCTAAAAAATTAAAAAATGACTACCTAAACCTAATCAAATTCCACGAAATTTTTTGTGTGATCTAATATGGTAATGTACATCGACTCTAGAGTCTAGACACTAAGATCTGTTAGGGGCTCAACTTTCAAACCGTCACCTCGACTTTGGGGTAAAAAGTGAGTGAAAAAACCTAGAAAATTATCCGCCTCTGGAAAAAAAAGATAATTAACCAGATAAAGAAAACACTCCAAGGTGTACTCATTTGCTAATAGAGTCCCAACAACCTAAGTTTGTTACATACTCAAAACTCATCATTACTAGTATCACTTATTACAACTCCTTGCAGGGTGTGGAATCTGGGTACAAGAAAGATGATGAGAAAATAGAAGTAGAGTTAAAAAACTCTGTTGACTGATGATATATGATGGTACAAGTGTCCTTTGGATCATCCTTGGGCATGGAGTCTTCATATAATCATCAGGTGCCACTCTAGTGGTCAACAAGGTGGTTGGAGTATGTGAGATGTAAAGTTTAAGGGCCTTGTTACCCACCAAAAAGGGGGTAACTAATAGGAGAATTTTTTCTCCTCCTTAGACAATGAGCTAGCCAACAACTTTATTGATCAACACATGACATGATGCCATTGACCCTCCATATATTTCTCTAGTCAAATTTCTTTCTCCCATCTAACATTCCTTCTTGAAGGAAGGTGGGTCATCCATTGACACGTACTTTAGCCATTTTGTAATGATGTGCTTTTACTTAATGTTTTGGGGCATAGTAATATGAATCAAGGGGTGATTCACATGATTGATCGATTTTGATTGTATTCTTGTTCCCCCACTTCATTTAGGAGGTTAATCTTTGATGCTAGTCTTGTGGGACCTCCTTTGAGGACCAAGGGTTATAGGAAGGACACTACTGGGGAGACTAAAATTGAAGTAGCATGCCCATGATATTTCATACTTACCACTTTCCATTATTCCCTCTATTCCATATATTTTCTTTGGGCTAGTGGTCATTTGTCATGGGGATTGGTGCCCTCTCATTTTCATTTGTGGGTTTGGGCTAGAAAACTTTGCCTTGGAGATTGATGTAGCTAAAAGAAAGATAAAAACAAAGAAAACCACAATCAAAGAAAAATATAAAATACAAAAGATGGTTGGGACAAAAATTAGTGCGTGGGCAATAACCTAGCATGAGTTCTACCCACCTCATTATCCATCACCCAGTTCCTTCAGCATTTGATGCTCCCAAAGGAACCCACGTATTGTTCCAACCCCGATGAGCGATAAACTGCCTCATCATTAAGGGCTAATAAATTCTAAATCTGTCAAATACGAGCTTGGGCTCTTGAGCCATGCATCCATATCAAAGCATTGTCATAAAAAAGTAAAAGGCACACCAAAGGGGTGGAAAAAGTAGGTCGAGGAAAGGGGTAAATCATGCCTCCATGATTGCTCCCTCCTTACATCTATACACTTAGGATGTTGGACCACCATTAGCTAGCCACTTGGCTATGGCACTGTGTGCTAAAGTCACTCCCACTTGATTACCACCATCTAGACACGCACCTATGGATTGAAGGGTTAACTTGGGACCTGTCACTTCCCATTGCGGGTTGGAAACCCCTGATGGGGTTATCCATCTAGCCATACCTAACACAAGGGAGGGAACACTTACACAATATTTGGTCTAGTTATATATTTGAAGGTGATCTTTGTGTGAAGTATTGGTTGTGCCCCTAACATTAAGTATGGTCCACTATGATGCAGCCATGGTTTTAGATACCTAATGAGTGGTTTTGTCAGGTTGTTCACGTCGTAGTAATAAGTCTTCTTGAGGTGATTGCCCCACCTCCTCAGTAGAGTAGTAGACACTGTGCTATCCAATGTAGAGAGAGAGAGAGTTTGAATTTGATAATGCAACATTGCCTACCTAGAGCAGAGCAATGGGCTATTTGATGACTTCACTTAATGCTTGACACCCAAAGGGATCCCTAAATGCTAAAACGCTAAGCCCATGATGCTTAGTGTTGGAGATATTAATGATATGCCCAGTGGGCCTGGGATGCCCCTAGGTTGGTCTAGAGCCTAGATGATGATGGTCATCCTTGAGACGACAAGATAGGACTTGTACATCACCTTGGAGCCCCATCACTTGAGCTATTTAGTGCCACGTCACCCCTTTTTCTCCTTTGAGGGTGATGTAGGGCACTTTGGACAAGACGTGTTGGCATGGAGTGACTTTGATGCCTTGCACACGATCCTTGAGACGCTTCTTGGAGTAGGGATCACTCATTAGCCCTTATCTCATATATTGGTGGCTTATTGAGCTGATTTAAAGGGCGACTTGATACTTTTGGAGTATTTATTCCCACACGTGGGGGATTTTATGTCATATTTGTTTTGTTGTTGAACTATGAGATCGGCTTGTAGCCTCTTTCTTGTGGAACACTTAAAGTGAACTTGTCAATAGGGCTTCTTAGTTATTTTATTTGTAAAGTGAGTGGGAGGATGCCCATATAAATTGCCCCCCCTCACTTCTCTTTTCATGATTACACACTTGTAATTACTATTTCAGCCTCTCCAAAAGAGAGTGCGAACTAGCTTCATTTTTGCTACTTGGGCATAATGATTATTTTTAATGCAACTTGCTATTGGATGAAATTTTTGATTGGAGACATTATTTTGGGACTGAAAGAAGTGTTCTTATGGTGCTTATCATTGGTGAAATTTGCTTCATAATTGCATGTAAAATTGTCTTTTTCAAAGCTTATAAGAAAACAAGGAAACTCTTTATGTGTAGACCTTATAATCAATTTCTCCCCTCACAAGGACAATAACTGGGTTTTAGATTTGGATGACCTGGAGCATTGCCCCTTACTCCATCATTGTGCTTCCTTAGTATTTTGTGCCATCAAGACTCCATTAGCTCTTGTAAGATAAAGCGCTGGTCTAAGAGTGTGTTGATCACCTCAAAAGTTAAAAAGTACATAAAAACCCTTCTAAGTTTCTCTCCTAGACAGCTAGGGCAGCCGCTAGGGTTTAGGAGCAGATTTATGTGTAAAATTGCTATTTTATTGCTAAAACATGGCTCTAAATTGTAGGTTAACCTCTATACACCATACACAAGCAAAATCTAGCATTTTATATTGCCTTACATGCCCTAGAAGGGCTGATGTCACCTTTTGTATTGCTGTTTATGCACATCTAACATCCCTAAATCTGTTTGTTTGAGTTCAGCTTTAGTCTCTATTGGAAACCCTTGCTCCTTTATTATTGAAGAACACTTGGAGGGTTTTTCGTAGGCTGCTATATGTTATTGCGTGCCCTAATACTGAACATCATTCAAACCCTAACTTATAACAGCGCTCTTATTGCTCTAATTCTAGAGTGCTTGAACCCTAGCATTGAAAACTTTGTGTTAGATCTTGGGTAGCTCGGAAGGTATTTCCAAGAGAGGACAACCCACAATAAGGTGTTTGTTGGGCGATTTACCCAAAATGGGGTTTTGGACCCAAGCAAGGGGTCTAGGACGAAAAAAGAAATAATTATTTATTCTTAAGGTCAAAGAAGCGAAAACCCTAGATCTAGAGAGTTCCTAAGTGACCAAAAGAAAAGGATAAATAAGAGAGGCCTAAGAGGAGGGCAACTCATCTCAAAAAGCTAGTCTACAAGCTAAGGGAGCTGCCGAAGCAAAGAAGAAGCCATATCCTTGGAAGGATGAATATCTAGTGGTTCATCCTGCGTGAAAGGAGGCCAAGCATACTCAGTGAAGAAGGCCAACTTTCCTGATGTGTTTCTGTGCCCTAGTAGGGCTTGGTACAGGCCGAGATTGGGAGCAAAGGAGGATGTGGATCTGTGTGTCCAGAAGCCCTAATTGAAGGTATGTCAAAGCAAGAATAAGTCACCAAATTCTGTGTGTAAAGGATGCATCTGTTCTGTGTTAATAGGGATGAGCGAGCCACTAAAAGAGGCCTAAAAGACCCCTCCGTCCAGTCTGCTGAAGAGGGCCACAGGGCCTCAGGAGGAGTGAGGATCTTCTGTGGCCAGATCTGCCCTTGAAGAGGCCAAAATATGCCTCAGAATTAGAATAGAGACAGAGTATATATACTGGAAGAGAGAGATCAGTGTATGCTGGTTTGAATGGCTTGTATGCTTGAGGAGATTGAGTGCCGAGGTATGTTCAGTCCAGGCCGAGAGCAGCTCTAAGTCTGTGCGTGATCCAAGTCTGTGCAGTGGTAAAGATGGAGGGCCGAGACCCTGGAAGAGGCAGACTTAGCCTTGGAAATCTTTGCTATTGAGGACCGAGTTCCTCAGGAAGATTGTGTAGGGGTTTTGTGTTCTCACAGTGACCTAAAGGGAGGCCAAATCAGCCTCAGGCTTGCACAGTGGAAGCAGATTGCTACAGGAAGACAGTCAAGGGCATTTGGACTGTGATTTGACAAGTATTGTCAAGGAGATAGAGTGCTAAGGGCTGATCCGAGGTCTGCTAGGGATATGGGGGTGATCCAACCCCTGGATCTGAGACAAGAAGGAATGTGAGGAGATTCTGAGCATAAATCTCGTACACTGTTCACAAATGCAGTTGTGAACACTGTGTTTAATGAGCTGATATACTGTGTATTTGATGAGGCAAACCCACTGTGAGCAGACCTAGTTTTGTAGCCTATGTTCAGCCTCTTTGGACCAAGCAAAGGGACTGTGTGAAGGCAGATTATAGAAGGCCCCAAGTACAGTGATATTGGAGAGGCAAACCACTGTTGCAGGGCAGATTTGCTGGAGCCTAAGAACAGTGAACTTGGAGGAGGATTGTCACTGTGTGTTGGCAGTCTAGTGAAGTTGGGTGTGCAAGCAAATTTGAAGCAGCAGAGGACCTTGTGAGCAGCTTGTGCAGAGGTATTGGAGCAGCAGTATTCTCTGCATGCAGAGGAGGCAAAAGACCTACCAGATGTCAAGGACAACAAGAGCAGGAAGTGCTGATCTAGAGGATCTACTTCAGCAAGTAAGCTATGTGTTTGTTCTTGTTTATTTCTCAATGGGCAGATTGCAGATTTGATGTTGCAGACTGCAAGCCTTAGTTGTATACTATGTATACTGTTTGTATCAGAGATTGAGGGCCATGATCCCTGGTACAGGAGCCCCATGATTATTTTATTGATGGACTAATAAAATAATCGAACTTTGGGCTCATATCTGTGTGTACTAAGTTGATTCACTGCTGTTACATTTCTGCATTGCAAACTGCTAGGAGGTTGAGGGCATTTCAGTGTGTTTATGATCGTGTTTTTAGACATAGACCTGATTCTGAAGTGCCAAGGAAAAGTTAACACTTCAGTCATTTTTGGCCTTGCCAAGCCCTCTATCCATTCTGAGACCTTCAAAAACAAGTCACTTTGGGTCCTGGTATTAGAATGTCTTATAGGTGATATAGGGAAGCTTCCCTTGTGGTTGAAACCCCACTAAAGAGAAGGATGAAGGGTGCTAAGGTGACAGTGGCAACCCTTTCTCATTGTTGCCATTAAGGTCTGGCCCCTTGCCTGGTGAAGCCTTTATCCAGTCCTGCTAGATTTTTGGCAACATGCCTCAGTCGTATTTAACACCAGGCACTGCTGATTTGAAGACTAGAAAAAAATGGAGAGGGAACTATGCGACTCTTTGAATAGGTAGTGGAACTGACTACATAACTCATAATACTAGGGGCATCTGAATTTAATTGCTCTTTTGTCTCTCACTCTGTCTCCTGTCTATGGCAGATCCAGTATAATCTGTCCTGTGGGATCTGGGGTTCAGCTTCCACTCAAAGCTGATAAGAAAAACTCTGTTGAGTTTCTGGAGATTGATTAAAACTATTGACCACAGTCCACGATACAAAAGCTCCAGTGGAACTATCTCCTAGTAAATCTTGACATCTGGATCCACAACAAAATATTAATAACTCATCTAACGGATGATCAGTTTATCACTCCCAGTCTCAACTTGAAGAACATAGTCTACTCTGGGCTCAGGCACTTCTATGGTATATCATATTAGAGGGTTTCATAGATCAACAGTCATGTATTTGACCACTGCATGCTTTCCTGAAGGCTGGGTAGCAGTTTTGAGATGAGTTTCTCTTTTATTCATTTGTCAAATCTTTTTTAGACTTCTATCATTAGCTGCAGTGGTTCTGTTATCTATCCCCTTGTATTCTTATGTGGTACTAATTATTTGACTGGATTTGGATTTCAAATATGTAACAGGGGTCTGTCATTGGGAAAAATAAGATTCCAGAATATATGTATGCCATGCCTTTTTCAAAAGCTTGTATGGCAGTAGGTTATATATTCCACTATTTCAAAGTGACACTCAACTACGAGGACTCTTTGGGTGTAGTGAATGACTCTTGTTTTGTAGAAAAGCTGTAGCATCTTACCTTTCTTTTTATTGGAGCATGCAACTATCCTTGAGAGGGTCCCTCCTGAAATTTTAATATGCCATGTGTGATATTCCTACTTAGTGTTTCACTAAGTAAATATCGAATTTTGCTCAATTTTGGCGTAATTGCATTGTTTCAATTAGGAGAAGTGGGCCTAGGGGACCCACAAATGATTTTTGGCATGGGAAGCACCCTAACTTTAGAGTTCGAAGGAAAGATTGCGGCTTTGGTGGAGTGGGGGGCCACCACAAAGGATTTTCAGCCCACATGGAGAGTATGCTCTCATTGGTGCGAAAAAGGTGAGGGAAATTTGATGTGGGCCCACATGGGCAGCCTTGGAGGCAAATCGACAAAAGGAAGGAGGGGCTCTCATTTCGCTCATCATCTATCCTTTTCAGAATTTGTCTTTTGACAAGAGCATGCTTGAGTAGTGAGCCAAGTTTGCATGTGCTATTTAGCACACTAGGTGTTTCCGAGCAGAAATCCCAACCCTTGCTTCGGTGGACCTCGAGTGCCAGCCCTAGGAGGGATTTCTAATTCATCCCAATTCATACAAGCAGCAGGGAATCGAGTTACAACAGCAGGGAATTGAGTTACAACAGCAGGAGGAGTAACAACAGCGTAGGGACTGCGCAGTCACAACTAGAGGCACTTAGAAGGTTGGGAAGATAGGGGAGTTTGAGGAGGAAATTCGGTGGGAAGGCTTGGGAAGCCTTCCAATAGGGTTTGCAAGCATTTTGGGAGCTTTCAGTAGCAAAATTCTCAGGTGGGTCGATTTGCAATTTTGCCCAGCAAGAGAGCCAGCCAAGCCCAAGAGGGTCGAAATTCTGGGGTCAAGCGTTGGCCAAACCTTTCGTGGGTTATTTTGGGCTTCTTGAGTAGAGGTCGGGAGTAATTTCCCAGATTTTTCTGAGCAGCACAGAGCGCTCTAACAGTAGGTCATTTTAGGCAACAACACTATTTCTGGTCATTTACAGCGCAACACTTGGGGTCGAGTTACAACATCTTGGAGGACGGTGATTCAGGAATCATTTTGGGCCTTTTCTAGCTTGCTAAGAGCAAGCCCAGGTGCACGCATTCTAGCACCTTGATTGTACACCTCTTTCCATTAATAAAATGAGTACACAACGTTGTTTTGGGAGCAAATTCATGGTTTGATTATTTGTTCTAATTTTATGGTGTGTTTATCTACTTTGCTTTGAATATTTACTGTTAATTTTCCCTTAGGGATATTATAGTGGTATCAGAGCTCATAGACTTGGCACAGCCTGTGGGAGTAGCGCAGTGTATGACACCGGAGGATAGGCAGAACGTGACATACCAGATGCAGAGGTATAGAAGCAAGGAACGACAGTTAGAGATCACCCCTGATCCTGTGACTGCAAAACTAGAGATAGAAGAAACTAGCATGGGGGATAATGAAGGAGACAAAAGGGAGGAGCAGAAGGAGTTTGCCCAACTCCTATTGAAGGAAGTGCAGGATTTGTCTCAGAACATTAAAGGAATGGGCTAGCGAAATGGAAATGGCAACAAGGGTAAGGGAGTTCAAGGGGATATCCACTATGGAGAAGGATCTGGCACCTCACATCACCATGCATCTCTCCATGCCAACATGCCATTGATTCAAAATACACCCCCTAGATCCACCATTCCGACATTCTTACAATCTGGAGCGGGTGGGCAACCAGAGCAGGAGGAGGCACCTTATGTGGACTATTTCCTAGAGTATTAGTCTTATGGACTTGATTTTTGGAGGGCTATCACTTTCAAATATTTATGTTAGTTTAAGGGCAACAACAAGCCCAATGGACAAAATGGTGGAGGTTACATGCAGGGGACAGATTTGCAACGTACTGTGGGGAGGGCTCTTTCTCCCAAACTTCAATTGGTCCTGCAAGAGCTCGGCCAAGGCATGGGTCGAAAAGCTGGATGTGTATTTGCAGCTGAACCAAATGACAGAAGGAGAGGCAATGAAGATTGCCGTGTTGCATCTGGAAGGGGAAGCCCATGACTGGTGGTTCCACGGATTGACCATGTTGGGACATGTGGGAGTGACTGCCTATGATGATTTCCCCAAGAGGGTTTTGAGCAATTTGACGAAGGATCTAGAGGAATATTTCGGGGAGATGACAAGGCTCAAGCAGACCGGGAGTGCATAAACCTACATCTTAGGGTACCTGCAATTGTCTATGATGGTCCTTGACTTATCAGAGTCCAAGAGGATTTTCATGTTTTGGGATGGGCTAGCAGAGCCATTGCGCAGGTTAGTGAGGTCCAACAAGCCCGCTACATTGTAGGATGCAGTTGGGAGAGCTCGAGATTTGCAGGATGCCCTACCCAAGGCAAGGGCACCATTACCCCCTAGACAGGGTTTCGAGCAGAGGGGGAAGGACATTAGAGCTCCGCCACCGAGAGCCAATGAGGGACATGGGCAGCTGGATGATGAGACTCGGAGAGACCTGAGGAGGAGGAAACTGTGCTTCACTTGTTAGGAGTTGTGGGCACCGGGCCATAGGTGTGCAACAGTCAAGGCCCACTATATCAAGGTCTTCTCTGACAACGATGCAAAGGATGAGACTTATTTTGAGATGAGTGGAGAGGACAACGCAACACCACAAGGAGGAGGACGACCACCACCACCAGGGGGAGTTTCCTTCGCTCCTACTGGAGGGGTCCTTGCATCATTGCACGGGGTACCCAAATTCTTGACTAAGGATTAGAGGCACTGTTTAGGGGCAATGTGTCTCAGTTCTAGTGGATAGTGGGGCTACCCACAACTTCATCGATGCTTAGTTGGTTCAGAGGAGGGGCATTACAATTGAGGAGGTTGAGGGATTCTCAGTTCTTGTCCCCGGGGATAGGACCATGCAGTGCACTTGTTATGTACCAGTCTTGACAGTGACCATGGGGAACTACTCCATGAAAGATAATTTCTTTGTGGTGGATGTACCGGACGCCAACGTAGTGTTGGGAGTCCTGTGGCTCTATACGCTTGGCAAAGTCACAACAGACTGGAAGAAGTCGGAGATGGAGTTTGTAGGGCCAGATTGCAAGACTATGTTGCTTCGGGGGATGCACTCCTACCCACCACAAACTGTTTCATCCCACAGGATGGAGGTTGACTTGAGACATGGAGACATTGAGTGGGCTGTGGAGTAGAGGATCTCAGAGGCTAGGTGAAATCCCAAGCCACCACATCTGGAGATACAGGCTATTCTTGACAGGTATCTAGTGGTGTTTGGGGACATACCACCGAGACAACCACTTGACCGAGGGTTTGAGCACACTATCTAGTTGGAGCCAAGGGTGCAGGCCATCATCATCACCCCTTATCGACATCCCAAGGCTTATCGGGATGAGATTGAGAGGGCCATCCATGAGTTGTTGGCACTCGGGCATATCAAGCCCGACTCTAGCCCTTTTGCTTCATTGGTTGTGCTGGTGAAGAAGGACGGGTCCTTACGGATGTGCATCATTTACAAGGCCCTCAACAATAAGACGATGAAGAACCGCTATCCCATTCCCCATATAGATGGGATGATGGACGAGTTGAGGGGAGCGAAGTTCTTGAAGATTGATCTGCGGTTGGTAGTGTTCCACGGGGACGCACCCCGGCTCCCCCACGCTTTGAGGATGGGGAAACTCCTGGGGAACGTTTCCCTTTTGGGGATACTCGGGGAAACTTCGAGGGGACATTTTTTTGGCGACGAAACACGACTCCTTTGTAAGGGGGACGCATATGCGTCCCTCCATTGTTTTGTCTAATAATTTTTATAAAACATTAAAAAAAATACAAATTTAAATATATGAAAAAATTCAAAAAACAAAAAATAAAAAAATTGAACTATATTAAAAGTTAAAACTTGTTAAAACTTTTTTTAATAAATAAATAAAATTATATTAAAATTTAAACTCAAAAAATAAAGTAAAAACAATAGCAAAAATAAAAACCTTATTAGAACTTAGACTTAGTATTTTATTAATATTATTTAGTACTTTTTGAGAAATTTACTAGTATCTCACTGCATAGTGCTTTCTATGTTTACTTTTAGTTTAGTATTCTATGGCTATTTTAGACTTCAACATAATGTCAAATTTTTATCGTTTTTGAAAATTTGATGCGCATTGCATAATTTCAATTGTCAAATAATGAATTTATTAATTTAATTTAGATGTACCTTGCATCATGTCAAATGATGAATTTAGAAGGAACATTGCATAATGTCAAATGATGGATTCAATTTAGTATTTTACTTTTAGATTTACAAAGCAAAAATGTCAAATGATAATTCATAAATGATAATAGTCTAATAAGTAATGATGATCATATTTAGTCTTTAGATGTACATTCATAATTATTAAGATTTTCTATTTAGTTATTGACATATTTTTGGCATTTTTTTTTTGTTCTTATATTAAATTTTTAATTTATAATTTTTATAACTATGACGACCCCCCGTATCCTCGAAAATTCCCTAAATTTTGGGGTTCCTTATATACGTCCTCCTTGTGGGTATCCCTGCTCCCGTGTTTCCTCGTCCCAAAAACTCAGTGGAACATTGGCGGTCGGGGTACCATCAGATTCGAGTGAGGGACCAAGATATCCCAAAGACAACATTTCGGTGCCATTATGGGCACTTTGAGTTCTTGGTTATGCCCTTCGGGCTGACCAAGTTACCCGCAACATTCCAGTCATGCATGAACCACATGTTTCATGGGCAGTTGAGGAAGTTTGTGTTGGTGATCTTTGACAACATACTGATTTACAGCCGGACATGGGAAGAGCATTTGCAACACCTTGAGACAGACCTGCACATTCTGGAGGAGCAACAGTTTTATGCCAAACTGTCCAAGTGCGAGTTTGCGCTGATCGAGATGCTCTACCTAGGGCACATCATTGGGCAATATGGTGTCAGAGTACATGAGGAGAAGATTAGAGCTATCCGGAATTGGCCAGAGCCCCGGAATGTGACCGAGTTGAGTGGGTTTGTGGGTATTTGCACTTATTATAGGAAGTTTGTGAAGCGATTCTCCTAGCTGGATGCACCCCTCACAGACTTGACGAAGAAGGGGCCCTTTGAGTGGACTACTATAGCGCAGGAGGCATTTGATTGCCTCAAGGAGGTCATGGTAGCTATCCGGTGTTGGCACTTCCTTACTTCACTCAGCCTTTTGTGTTGGACTGTGATGCATTAGGAGTGGGTGTGGGGGCCGTATTGATGCAGGGAGGGCACCCCCATAGTGTTTGAGAGCAGGAAGCTATTGCCCCATGAGCTACTTTACTCCATCTATGATAAGGAGATGCTGACCATCATGCATGTGTTGGCCAAGTTCAGGCAATACCTGGTGGGGAACAGGTTCAAGGTCAAGACCAATCACAACAACCTCAGATTCGTTTTGGAGCAGAAACAACTACAGTAGAGGCAACAGAACTGGGTGAGCAAACTATAGGCGTATGACATTGACATTGAGTATGTCAAAGGAAATCCCAACGTAGTGGCTGATGTGTTGTCTAGGAGACCGACCACTTTGTCCTTTATGAGCATCGACCCAGACTGGAGGGCACAATTACTAGTTGAGTACTCCAAGGACAAATTTGCATGTGAGGTCCTTGATGGGTTGGTGACAGATGATCAGTATTAGGTGATGGATGAGGTGATTTACTGCCGAGACCGAATTTACTTAGTACCCAACTCCCCGCTGAGGGAGAAGATTCTACAGGTTGCTCATGATTCACCATTAGTAGGGCATCAGGGGTTCACAAAGACATATTGGACCATCAGGGAGCGCTTTGCGTGGAAGGGCCTCAAGGATGATGTTTTGAGGCATATCCGGGAGTGTGACGCATGCCAACGAAACAAGAGAGAGAAAACACACCTTACGGGCCTATTACAGCTGCTTCCCATTCCGGAGGGGAAATGGGAAAGCATATCAATAGATTTTACTACCGGGCTGTCCACAATATAGGACAAAGATTGCATCTATCTAGTGGTGGATCGCTTGACGGAGTATGCTCACTTCTTTGGCATTCCAGCCCGATACTCAGCCTCACAAGTGGTTGAATTGTTTTTCAAAGAGTTGTTTCCGTTACATGGTCTCCCGAAGACCATCGTCAGTGACCGAGACTACAGATTCATGGGTGGGTTTTGGTAGGAGCAATTCCGGTCGGTTGGTACTGAGCTCATCTTGAGTACCAGTTACCACCCTCAGACAAACAGATAGATGGAGATAGTTAACAAGTGGCTGGAGGGATACTTGCATAACTATGTGATAAGGTAGCATAGAGCATGGATATGGTGGCTGCACTTGGGTGAATACTGTTACAACACTACGCATCACATGTCTATAGGCATGTCACTGTTTTGAGCTCTATATGGTTATGATGCATTATGTTTTTCTGATTTTATGTTTGGAGACAGCAGGGCCCCAAGGGCCAAGGACTAGATACAACAGAGCCAAGATATCTTGAGGGCTCTGAAGGACAACCTGCAAATGGCCCAAAATCAGCAGAAGATTTATGTAAACAGGGGTAGAATTGAGAGGCAATTTGAAGTTGGGGACTTGATATTCTTGAGGCTCCAACCATACATACAGTCTACGCTCAAGAAGAAGGGGGTCGAGAAGCTCAAACCCCGCTTCTATGGGCCTTATTGTGTCACTCGGAGGGTGGGGGAGGTAGCATTCGAGTTGGAGCTTCCCCTGGGGAGCCGGGTGCACAACGTTTTTCACGTGTCTTGCCTAAAGAAGGCACTGGGATAGTAGTATATAGCAACCACGGAGTTACCCCCTATGGATGATGAGGGGCACATAGTGTTGGAACCAGAGGTAATTTTGGATACCAGGGAGAGACATCTGCATAACAGGGTAATCAGGCAGTTTTTGGTCCGATGGAGGAATCTACCAAATGAGGATCCCACCTGGCAGGGGGAACATGTACTACAACATCCTTCTTTGCAATTGCTTGAGGACAAGCAACATTTTGGCGGGGAGGACTGCGATATTCCTACTTAGTGTTTCACTAAGTAAATATCATTTTTCTCAATTTTGGCATACTGCATTGTTTCACTTAGGAGAAGTGGGCCATGAGAACACCTCAACTTTAGAGTTCGAAGGAAAGATTGCGGCTTTGGTGGAGTGTGGGGGCCACCGCAAAGGATTTTCGGCCCACATGGAGAGTACGCTCTCATTGGTGCGAAAAAGGTGAGGGAAATTTGATGTGGGTCCACATGGGCAACCTTGGAGGCAAATCGACAAAAGGAAGGAGGGGCTCTCATTTTGCTCATCATCTATCATTTTCAGAATTTGTCTTTTGACAAGAGAACGCTTGAGAAGTGACCAAGTTTACATGTACTGTTCAACACACTGTGTGTTTCCGAGCTGAAATCCCAGCCCTTGCTTTGGTGGACCTTGAGTGCCAGCCCTAGGAGGGAGTTTTACTTCATCCCATTTCGTACCAGTAGCATGGAATCGAGTTACAGCAATAGGAGGAGTAACAACAGCATATGGACTGCACAGTCACAGCTAGAGGCACTCCGGGAGATTGGGAAGATAGGAGAGTTTGAGGAGGAAATTTGGTGGGAAGGCTTGGGAAGCCTTCTAACAGGGTTTGTAGGCATTTTGGGAGCTTTCAGTAGCAGAATTCTCAGGTGGGTCGATTTTCCCAGCAGGAGTGTCAGCCAAGCCCAAGAGGGTTGAAATTCTGGGGTCAATATTTGGCCAAACTCTTAGTGGGTTCTTCTGGATTTCTTGAGAAGAGGTTGGGATTAATTTCCTGGAATTTTCTGAGCAGCAGAGAGGGCTCTAGCAACAGGTCATTTCAGGCAGCAGCACCATTTCTGGGCATTTACAGTGCAACACTTGGGCTGAGTTACAGCAGCTTGGAGGAGGGTGATTCAGGGATCATTTTGGGCTTTTGCTAGCTTGCTAAGAGCAAGCCCAGGTGCGCTCATTCCAGCACCTTGACTGTAAACCTCTTTCCATTAATAAAATGAACGCTGGTTTGGGAGGAAATTCATGGTTTGATTGTTTGTTCTAATTTTATGGTGTGTTTGTCTATTTTGCTTTGAATATTTGCTGTTAATTTTCCCTTGGGGATATTACACCATGCAAATATAATGAATTCTTTCATGCCCCTTAAATTTTCATTCATCCTTCTTAACTCCTTCACATGTGACTTGCATTGCATTTTGGAATCCATAGATTATCTTCCTGGTTCCTTCCCATAGGTTTGATTGTTTGTAATCTATGACCATGATATAGGATTATTCACTCTCCTGCAATTAACAGATCTAAGTGCCATCGAATGATAGCAGTGTTCCATTTTCAGTTAATGCATTGCCATATTTTGGAAGAAAAAAGAAGACTCTTCCTAGTTTAGGAGTACTTTGAGGCCTTTTTTGACAATGTTATTTCATCCGTTGATGTTAATAGATGGTCACTATATGGAATAATTCAAGGACCACTTCACAACAAGAATATGCTCAAATATTGGTTATAAGGTTGAAGATCTATGCTCTCCTTGGTAACTTTTTTACCCAAGCTCTAGTAGAACTATATGTTAGTAAATTTTGAAACCTTGACCTGCACCAGCATGCCTCATCTAAGGGTGATCAATTTATCACTCTCATTGTTAACGTGAAGAGCATAGTCTGCCCTGGGCTCAGGCACTTCTGTGGTATATAACACTAAAGGGTTTGGTAGGATGAGCATGCTTAATTTTGGAGTTATATTTTGAACGATCTTTAACCAACGCTCCAAAATACCTGAGGTCTCTGACCTGGATCAACATTACATTATTAAGGTTGACAGAAGGGTTATTATAATCTCCAACTATTAGAACAAGCGTTTCTGGAGACAGATCAAAACTATTTACCAGTCCACAATACCCTATCTCTATTAGAACTATCTTTTAGTAAATTTTGACATCTTGATCTGCACCAGCATGACTCAACTAAGGGTGATCAGTTTATCACTCCCAGTCTCAACATGAAGAACATATTCAACCATGGGCACAGGCACTTCTACGGTGTATCATATTAAAGGGTTTTGTAGGTCAATGGACATGTGTTTGACCACTATGCTTTCCTGAAGGCCAGGTAGTGGTTTTGACCAGAGGTTCTCTTTCATTCATTTGCCTCATCTTTTGTAGACTTCTATCATTAACTGCAACGCTTCTGCTATCTATCCTCGTGTTATGTGGTACTGATTATTTGACTGAATTTGGATTTCAAAGATGAAACAGGGGTCTGTTATTAGGCAAAAATGGCAGTAGGCTATACATTCCACTATTTCAAAATGAGACTCAATTCTAAGGACTCTTTGAGTGTAGTGAATGACTATCTTGTTTTTGTAGAAAAGCTGGAGCATCTCACTCTTGTTTTTTAGCGATGCAACTATCATTGAAAGGCCCCCTCTTGAAAGTTGAATATCCCATGAAAATATATTGAATTCTCTCATGCCCCTGAAGTTTTCATTCATCCTTCTTAGCTCCTTTATGTATAATGCGCATTGCTTTTTGGAATTGATAGATTATGTTCTTGATTCCTCCCCATTGGCTTGATTGATTGTAATCTATGACCATGACGTGGGATTGTTCACTCCCTTACAATTAAAAGATCCAGGTGCCATCAATTAATATTCGTGTTCCATTTCAACTTTCTAGTTAACACATGGTCAAATCCTGCAAGAAAAAGAAGAGACCTCAAGGCCTTTTTTCACAATCTTGCTTCGTCCATTGATGTTAATGGGTAGTCACCATATGAAATAAGTTCAATGCTTTCATTTTGGATTTTTTTTTCCTTCTTTTCATATCAATAACATGACTGTCTTCCTTACACAGTACAAGGTTGGATCCCTTCCATGGTACTTACAGGTCAACAAAGTTTGGATCCCTTACATGGAACTTACAGGTCAACAAAGTTGGATTCTTTCCATGCAAGTTATAGGTCTCGACTCATGACAAGTTCGGACTTTTTGAACATGCCTTTGGAACATTCAAGATATAAAGCAGAGCTATAGTAAACTTTATTTGCAATGTCCAGTATTGGATTGATTCTAGTGTTTTCGTTGAAATAATAAATGGGGTTACCTCTACAAATATTTGTTTTTAAGAAGGTATTCTGGTTATTAGCAGAAGAAACATGCCTGCATTTTAGATATTGTTAGGTTACCAGCCTTTCCATAATCTATGTTTATTACATAGGTGAATTTTTTTGAGTCATCCATGAATTTCTAATTTAGAAGTGATAATTCCTGTAATGCAGGGGTTCTCTACTTGCAGAATTCCTTACGGAAAATGATTCTTTTGGCCCAATGAAGAAGTCTGTTCAGGATTTAGAGAAGCATGATTCAAAAGGTGTTCAGTATTGTAGGGATCTTGCTATCCATCATTCAAAGCAGCTGTTTGAAATATACAAAAATCATGAAGATCCACATTTTCCGCAGAGATGAAAATCGGTAAACTCTAAAACAATCAGAGATTGGAGCAATTTCATTCCATTGTTAATGAACATTTTTCTTAAATTCAACTTACAGTTTTGAGTCTTCCAAAGTTCTGAAGCAAAATATGCATCATGGAGAGATTTTAGTGAGTGGAAGAACTTCTACGAGGATAAACCAATTGAAAGTTTGTTTCACTGGGTTAAGCTTCTGGAATATCTGCTATCCTTCATGTATAATCACCTTGATGTGTCTATGTAGATGCGTGGCACTTTTTCCACATGTAATATATGGAATGATGTGTGATACAAACACCTTGCTCCAACGCTGTTACAGAAACCAGGCTGTAAGTAACCTTGCCACAAAGATCATGCTGAATGGTTTATCTATCTGAGAAGTTTGGCATTATCTTGTAATTATTTTTCAATGCTGGTGTGAGTTCACACATCAATGATGTTATTACAAGGGATTTAGAGAAGCTTAGAGTTATTTATCATGTAAACATGCTACTTTGAAGTAATGTAATAAGTTTTCATGGATGCTTCACCTCATTGGGCATTTCTTTTTCTGGTATGCGTTGTTTGCGGCAGTGTTATCACAACTGGAATGGACTGTACTGGATTGCACTGGCCGGTCCAACCGTTTTTGAGGGAAAACCGGTCCAAACTAGTGTCATGGATCCAAAAAGGCTGGTTAGCCTTTTTTCACTGATTTGGCCAGTTCAGTACCAAACTGGCCCACTTTGTACAATGCTACCAAGGGCCCTTTGAACACAATTAAAAAAAAAACAATAACTTATTTCTCATCCTCTATCTTTCATTTTCATCATTTACTTAAATTAACATTACTATAAATTGACTTAAGATTCTGAGAGTGGTTTCGTCCACATTGGATTTCATATGGAGAATGTAGAATTTTAGATCCACTCAAAATCTAGCAGGCTTAATAGTTTTCAGGATTTAAAGATTGGGAGGATTGCAACGTTTCCATTGGATTTTGTCATGTATGAGGGTAGGGAGCTAGCGTTTAATCAAGAGTACCAAGCCCTCGATATACTTTGATGTTAGTAGCATTGATTGTTAAACTCCTTTATCATGATGCTACTAAAAATATACCTATCATTCAAACAAAATCTTGACTTGACATGCTAAGCTTTTTCTATCTTATTTTAATGCTTAAAGGGTGATATAAATGATGAAGATCCCAATATAGACAATGATTTTGATGACATGTAGGCATTTGTTGTAGCATATGTGTTTTTGGATGTTGGAGGCCATCTAGGGCTTGTTTGTTAATGTAATTTCAGTTTAGAAATGGACTTCACTTTGTGTTATTTTGGTTATATGCACCCTTACAATATAAATGAGATTTTTTGCTTATCTGTGTACAAATGGTTTGGATTCATATGGATGCACATGAATATATATGTTTTTCTCTATCATTTGAATATTTTATGTATTTTGGTTCGTATTTTTTAATGGTTCCTGGTTCGTTCAATGGTTCGGCTTTGATAACACTAATTTGTGGCAACCAAATTAGTTTTCCTAGATGTTTCATTTGATATTCGAGATTTTTTAGAAGCATGGAAGATTGTGCAATAAATGTATTGGATTTGAATGTGTAAACTTTTAGGAAGTATTGACGAGTATTTGGTGAGACACCTGATTTGTTTTGGGAATGTTGCTTAGTTACAATCATTCATATGGAACCTAGATATAAAATTGCACATTTGGTAACAAATGTTCATCTAAAAGAAGATAATTATAACAAAGAATTATAAAAAAAATTGGCTGAAAATGTATAACCAAAAAGAGAATCATAATAAAAAATTTATTGGGTTTAATTTGTGTAAATGATTGACAATTGAGTCCGAGCAGGTTTAGTGTGGAGATTGCCTTCTTATTTCATTAGTAGTAGTGATACAGTCAATTTCGTCTAAAATTTAGTACTGATTTGTTGGAATCACAACTTAATGATTAATATAAGCTGTTGTTGAACTCTTGTATGTTTTGGCACTTTTTGGGCATCTTTCGTTGTCAATTTTTTGTGGGAGCCGACAATGGTTTGTTAGAATCACAAGTTTGAGTTGTAGAGTTTACACAATCTAAGTGTCCTTGGGGGTTTTTGAGGCTACTAAATCCATCATGAATTCAAAAGTGCATTTTAAACAATGAAAGATTACAAATTTCCCCTAAATTGTATTGTTGGATTCTGGTTATAAGGCCAAAACATAAAAGATTTAAACAACACCATTAACATATTATAATTGTATTTTGTGGTGACTTGAGGTGGTGAATAGTCAGAGTTCCATTTCAAAGTTCCATTTTAGCATTAAGAGTGTCCTTGCATGATATCCTATATAGAATTTATTTGTACTTAACAATAAGTGACTTTTGCATATTTCCCTATTAGGAGTGATGTAATATCATATGCACCTCTCTTACAATCAAGCTCAAGCAAAACAAGGTATTGTTTTGTAAAATGTTCTTTGGATTGTTTAATTATAAGCGTGTATAAATTGTTGAAGTAGTACGCCAATGTTGTGACTTCAAGTTTGATCTAAGGTCAAAGTGGTGTATTCAAGCTAACTTAAAATTTGTTTTTAAATTGTGTTCAAGAACCTTTTTACATTCCTCACCAAATACAATCAATAGTTCATTACTTGGATGTGAAAAGCTGCATAGAAAACGAATTCCAAAACACAACAATTGATCACAAAAAGTTATATTCCAAGATGACATGTTTATAAGGGTTCGAGATACATTACTATGTCGGGGAAGGGCGATACAATACTATGTCTTGGGGAAGGGCTAGGGATGTCCCACGATGAGAGAGTTATATTCCAAGAAGACATGTTCGTAGGGTTGGTGACACATCTCCAATGTCTCGGGGATATGGAGATGGGTTAGGAATCTCCCTTGTCACCTTGTATCCAAAGGGGATGTTTCAAGTACATTCCTTGTCATGGAGAGCACTATGATATTCAATTACATTCCTTGTCATGGAGAGCACTATGATGTTTTTGGACTTTAATGGGGGATATGTGTTCTATTTTCTCTCTTATTTTGCATTGTGGGAGGGCATCAATATGAAAAAATCTAGCACTCTAGTGTAATACCTTAATAGCAGACTTCTATCTAAGTGCAATAATGGGAGTGTCACCATTGTCATCTTAGTAGCCACTTTCCTCATTTTAGTGATGGGCCCAATCTAACACTAGGGAGACTTTCTTACTAAATATTAGGGGTCACATAACCCAATCAACTTAAGCTTAAGTGCTCCTCCAGGGTTTTACAATGATTTTTTACCAAAGGATAAAAATAGAAATCTAGGATTTAAGTTAGATTAGTGAGTACTTTTTAGATTTGAATTCAAAGGCTCTGAAGATGCTTAGATGTTTAGGTCAACCAATAGAGGGTAAAATGTATTCCCAAACATACACAATCAAGAAATTATAATCAACCTTCATAAACTAGCTTGAAAAATTAGAAATTGCAACAATATGACAATTTATGACATCATCAAATTTAGTCCCATAAACTATAATAATAAAGTGTAAAATGAGGGCTAAGATAAAGAGTAAATAAGAGACTAATTACAACAAATTTCAATGGTTAAATAGACATAACAATAAGTAAAGGCTTGATGTCATCACTAAGTAATGATTGGAAAATGTACATAAAGTATGTGACTTTCACTTATCCACTATGATTCCAAACCATTACTAACACTATGACATTAACGTCCACGTCAATACATGTTGAAACCATATGATTTTGCTATAATAAAGCTTTAATTTACCCTAAAGCAATAAAAAAATGATTTTAAAAGCATAATTGATTGTTACAAGAGAGCGGGGACTAGTGTCTTCTTAATCTCGACCTAATGGGGTATACAAACAAACTAACTTAAGGAAAATTTGAAGTAGATAAAAGACTAAAAAGACTAGGGTAAGTTAACCTACTATCACAGGGTTTTGAATTAAGGTTCTCAATTTCCAAAAATATATTAAGAGATAACATACTACCTCCTCAAAAACTTGGAATAATGGCCTGTTTAATAAGGATAATGAAATAACTACTATGTTAACATGCTTAATACTTGTTACTTTAATCCAATAAAATGTTAACCAAGATAACAAAAGTTAACTTACTAGATTTACCATGCATTTATTTAATCTTCACCATAATAAAAAGAGATCAAATCCACACCAATGAAGTTCCTAAGAAAATTACTAAATTAGTGTTCCATAGTAAATTAGAGTAGCAATCAAAGAGATGTACATATCGCAAGTTGTGCAATGATCCAAATGAGCCTAACGATTCCCTTTATATCCTAAGACAACCAAGAACTTTAGCTCAAATTAGGATAAAAAGCCCTAAAATAACAAATCCATGCTAAAAGGTGGATAAGTCATAAAGTTAACCCCAAAGTAGCCTGAAGAATGAAAATACAATGGAAAAACATAAAAATTCCCCTTAAAAGAGGCCACAAGTGTGTGTGTAGAGGCCTAAAAAAGGGTGACATCATTTTTAAAAGACATGTCTCTATATCAAAAGGTACAATGAATAGGTCCAAGAGCATGTCAAGGAATCGAGTAATATTAACTAGCATAGACACAAGTCATTGAAGCATAAAAGGTTGGCCATATTCAATTTTAAAGCCATGTAAGTATATCATACAAAGCATCCTCTTCAAACTTCACATTGGCTTAAGATGTCATACAAGTTGCCATATTTAGGTATAGAAGGATTATCAAATGTCCCTATTAGGTTCCCCCTAGGGGCAGGAACAATTCCTAAGCTGGTCCTTTAATCAATAGGTATGAGGGATAAGTGATATGGTTTGGAGTGTATTTCATGGGAGGTTTCATAGTCTTATACGTGGGTTATGCAAGACCATCATCCATGAGCACCTTTGTAGAGGGAGTGTTTGCATTACTTAAGTTACCCTTTCCTCGACACTGATGATTGCTTTTTCCACCTTTTAATTAATAATTTTCTCTACTTCGATTCACTTGCTTAGCATGCTTTCTTTTATTTCATTTGAATCCCCTTTTAAGATGGAAATTTCATCGATGATGGGGGCTGGGATGTTTTCTTCAAATCCCTTTTATTTTAATAAACACGATATGCATAGGACTAAGGTGATGGCCTCTAAGATGGGCATTTAATTGTTGATAGGGGTTGGGATGTTTTCCTCAAATTCCTTTTATTTTGATACGTGTGATATGCATGAGACTAGGGTGATGGCCTCGCATGAGGGGGTATATCTCAATTTAACTTGTTTTATAATAATCAACCACCCCTTGCCACTTTTTTACATTTTGACATGACATACGCTTCTAATTTCTTTATTTTTTCATCTACATCAACCTTTGGGCATTTCCAAGCCCCTCTTTTATTAGGGTGAGGCAAACAAGGAACCAATATGAGTGACTAACAACAACCAAACAAAATAAAAGAACAACGACTAAGTGGTAGATGACAAATGTTAAGTATGGAAGCATGTGGACATGCTACATCTATCAAGGCCTCCTATTCATGCCCCTCCTAGATAGTGAAAGAAAAGCCCCAAGGTGCTTGCACTTTATTAGAAGGAAGAGATGACCACCAAGGTGAAATGAGACAACATGTATAACTTCTAAGCATCATGATCTATTAGCTGATTTTATCCCATGATCCTTACTTAAATGTCCTCAACATTAAATCTAAGCATTTCAT
Source organism: Pinus taeda (assembly GCA_000404065.3). Taxonomy (NCBI): domain Eukaryota; kingdom Viridiplantae; phylum Streptophyta; class Pinopsida; order Pinales; family Pinaceae; genus Pinus; species Pinus taeda. Next base: position 22,968 of record APFE031645673.1, on the reverse strand, counting down.
ATGAAACAATGGCTAATGCACCTCATGTTCGCTAACCTACCTTCATCGGAAGATCACACTAGTCAAGTGGATGAGCTAACCAATGAGTAGTGAGAGACAACTAAGAAGTTGTTATCTGAGGATCATGTGAGGTTGCTGGCTAGAAATTTGCATCTTAAGAGAAATAATTTCTCCTAGGGTTACCCATATATATAGATGGGTATCTAGAATAATTCTTATATTTTAAACATTGCGCCTTTGTGAAGCATTAAAATCCTATAAAGAGAGAATGAGGTAACAAGAAGAGAATAATTTATTTGATGACATCATAATATTTCTCTTAATATTTATCTATTTATCTTCTATATTTGTAAAATGAATGTTGGGCATAGAATCCCCTCAAGGCATGTTTTGGGGCTCAAAGCCCAAGTTTTGACCGAATCTTGTTGTAAAAGTTCCGCGAATTGCGAGCGCGGGACGCGAAAGTATGATAGAGTCACTGGGTTGTCCGCCCTAGTTTTGTAATGTAATGTCCGCTGAATAGACCTACCCATGGTCTGCGGACCATGGAGTTGTATAAATAAAGCGAGGCTCTAAGTGTAAAAGATAACTAACTAATAAGTAGGAGAAAAGGTCTAAGTGACTGAGTCGCAAGTTGAAGTGTGCCTTTGGGTTGTAGAGTAGGAGAAGGCTCTGCAGCTGAGTGTGCAGAGGGCTAATAGTTCGCAGTTGAGTGCGCGGACCCCTGCAGCTGAGTGCGCAGGGCGAAGTCGAGTTTGTAACCGAGGAAGGAATTAATAAAGAGAAGTTTTGTTATAATTCTATGTATTTGTTCCTGGGTTAATGCATGTTTGATATAATTTGCAAATATACTGTTTATTTACTGCGCACACCTCTATGAATGGTTTATGTTGTTAAGTATCACTTAAAGCACGCAAGTAGGCTAAGATAATCAACTAACATTGGAATACTAGTAAGGTCTTGGGTAATAACGCAGAGTGTGACGTTCAGCCCCTGGGTAGTGCTGCGCGAAGACAGTATATCATGCTGCGAGGTACGGGAAAGTGCGCGAAGCAACCTACGCGCAGGGTCAAACTGCGGACCACTTGAACTCATCACACATCTCCAGGGTGTAGAAACTTGGTTCTAGCACCCTCTCATACTACTTCAGGTGAAACTTCAGTCTGCACTCTGCAAATTGTTGCTGAAAGGGCCAGTAGTACCGAGATTTGTTTGGCTAACTTAATTCTGAACCTGGGTCAGGACCCAATAAGCCAACAAATGGTTCCATTGCTGGGATAGGGACCTGCACAGAGATGTCTGATGTCGTATCACTAGAATCTCATAAAGAAAGGAATTGAAGGGTGGTTGGATAGAAAGATTCATGAGTTCGCGGCACAAGAAAATAGGAATCCATGATTATCAAAGGAAGAGTGGTTAGATTGCTACTTATATACGGAAATCCATGAAATTTTCTTTGCATCCTTCCCCTTTGAGTTGTACAAGTGGATCACGAAGCTAGCAAACAGTCAAGGAAGGTGTAGGCTTGACAAATCTATTGTGTGGACTCCAGAGTTGGTGCGCAGACTAGAAGCATCAGAAGATAAGATCGTGCGCGCCGTGGATCACTGGCTCAATCGAATCATAGGAGGATTTATCATTGAGTTCGCGATAGATATTTCAGTCAACTATAGCGAGGCGGAACGACACTTCCTCAAAGGACCGCAAGGTAAAATCTTTGAACACTTGGATTAAGATGCTATTGTGTGAAAAGCGGGTTATGCGAATAAATTGATATTTGGGGCTACGCGGAGTGGGAGGATCTACAGAAATGAAGGTAGTGCAGTACTAGAAACTAGCCCCTTGATTTCACCTCCACGAGAAAGCGAGGAAGAGCTCGCGAAGGTTTCACCAAGAAGTGCGATCATTTTGATAAAGCAACGAATTCTGTGCATACCACCCCCACCTACACCACCACCAGTTTCACCATCTTCACCCCCGTCTTCACCCACATCACCTCCGCCACCGCCACAGTTCAATATGGCAAGTGCGATAAAGTTGATGGTGTTCAAAGGAGTAGGGAATGAAGATTCGGACCAGTTTTGGTTAGTAGTAAGGGTTGTATGGGAAGTGCAGGGAGTCACGGATGACAATATAAAGAAAGCAATGTTAGTTAGCGCTCTGCAGGATCGCGCACTAACTTGGTACACTAAGCATTCCAATGACAATCCGGATGCAGGGATCACAGATATCCAAGCTACGCTAAACAAGGAATTTAGCAGGCCAAAATTAGAGACACAGTCAATCATTAGATTTAAGGAAATCATGATGCTTTCAGGCGAGACCCCCTGGGAGCTGGATCAGAGATTGAAGTGTACAATTCGTGAGGCCAATATGACCTTGACGGATGGGCAACATCGCACATGGTTTGTAGCATCGCTAACGCTGCATCTAAGGAATGCGTTGTCACAGCAGAAGCTAACCACTCAGGCCGAGGGCTTGGAGATCGGGATGGGACTGTACGAGACTCCGATACAAGATCCTAACCTGGGAGTTCAAAAAATCCACGCGTAGTTGAAAAACTTGTGCCTTGAGATGTAGAGTTTGAAACAAGACATGACGGCTCGCCAAGAAGCACGCGAGGAGGTATGGTGCATAAAGTGAAAAGGCCAGGGACATGACAAGGACCATTGTCCAGTCTTTGCGAACTACCTGGCAGGAGGAGGACCAATTCCATTGAGATCGGAGACACAAGCAAGACCGAGCGCAATGCCTGCATTATGGTGTGTGATTTGTCAGATAGGAGGGAAGCATGCTATAGATAACTGCGATCTATTACAGAAGTATACACATAATTCCCAACTGTTGTTCTGTAATTTCTGCAGGTTAGTAGGCCACGATGAGTGCACCTGAAGAAGTTATGAACTGATGATGGATCGTACTCCTACCTATGGAGTTCAGACTGAAACATGGGCCCTCGATCAAAATGCAGGGATGGCGCGCACTGGATTTCAGGGGCGTGGACGAGGTCGAGGTGGAATGGGACCAGGAAGAGGTCGCGGACTGCTGGTATGTTACAATTGCGGAGGGCCAGGGTATTATGCCCGCGATTGTACAAATCCAACGAGACCATAATGCTTATATTGTACCCAGTTTGATCATGAGACGGAGGACTGTCCCACGCTGATAGCAAGGTTGCGCGATAAAGGAGCACTTCAACCTCCCCTGACTCAGACCCTGCAAATGATGAGGTTTGAGCCGTGCGAGGAAGACCCGCATGTAAATATTGTGCTCTGAAGTGGTATTATGACAGAGGATGACAAGGGCAAGCAACCCGAAGAAAGTACCTGGGTTTGCAAGGCTTTGACGAAGGAACCTGAATTTGATTTGGAGCATGCTAAAGAGACATTCATGGAAGTTAAGAAGAGCTTCGCGAATGCCTCCACTTCAGGAAGTAAAGACAAAATGGAACGGGAAATGGACCCATCAATGTGCATTACATTCTTAGAGACATGCATGAAGCTGCTGCACGATAGCAAAGCTGTGGAGGGACTGCAAGAACTCATCACTAGATGTGCTGGGACCACGCCAAGAGAACTGCGCGTAGTCTAGAAGCTAGAAAAGCACACGACGCGAACAAAAAGGGAGATGAGATTGACTGTGTAGATTGGAGAATATGAGATGGATCAAGTGATTCTGGATCTTGGATTGGACGCGAACGTCCTGCCAAAGCAGACATGGGAGCGCATGGGCAGGCCCGCGTTGCAATGGTCTCTTATCCAACTGCGGATGGCAAACCAACAAAAGATCCTACCTATGGGGAGATTGCAGGGAATCGCACTAGATATCGAAGGAGAAAACGTGCTAGCAAATTTCTAAGTAATAGAGATTGTTGATGACAACAATCCATATCCCACGTTACTGGGAATAGATTGGGCCACTGACATGAGTGGAGTAATAAATTTAAAGAAGCACAAGATGATTTTTGAGAAAAATTCACTGCACGTAGTGGTACCTTTAGATTTTGCAGAAGGATCGCGCTACACAGAACCGGTGCGAATTAATGAGAGCGATGATGATCTGGACTGCATCTACAAGATAACCGCATGGGAGCAAGACTGGGTAAATCCCACTGCGGATGGCTGAATCTCGTGGGAGAGTGAAAGCTCTTGCACATCAGATTCTGACGAAGAAATAAAACGATGGCAGAACTAGTTACACGAGGTAATCATGCTCAAATGTAACATGATGACAAGGTCACTGCGCTGTGTGGCAAAAGAGGTAAGAGATCTACCTATGTATGACAGGTTAAGTGAGGTGGATGATTTCCTGAACAAATTTGAGAGAGAAGTACCAGAACAACAGTGTTTCGACGCTCTGAAATGGGTACTGTGCGCTACGCTCGCAAGATGGTGGGGTACGCATCAAAGAAGTTTTGAGGAATGGTGCAAATGCAGAAGGATGATGCATCTATGATTTGGGAAGCCTCAGATGCGGATAAAAGCCAAGCATGTCAATCAAAACGACCCGCGTGCCCACCTTTCCAGATGATACAGGCATATGGTGTGCAACCTGCACGAAGGCACACCGTCCGCATGGTAGGAAACACAATCGACAAGAAGGAGTGGGAGACAATGGCACAAACAACTCCTCCGTTTAGGACCAGAAGGTATGATGAGACCAAGCGTGCAGAAGGTTATCCATGTCGAAGCCTTTGACAAAGTGTGCGAAGTACTGAGCAAGGTCCACAATGCGAAACAGACTGACTGGAACCTGTGCATACCATCGGTTCTATGGGCGTATAGGACCACGTGCAAGAACCTGACTGTGCAAGCACCACCAAGGCTGGAATATGAGATGAACGCTGTAAGCACTCTAGTACTTGAAAATCCTAATCCAACATTGGTAGGGACGACGGTTCGTGGAACCTTGGAAGCCGAAATCCAACAGGGAAACCTTAGACTCCAAGAACTTGAAGAAGAAAGGGTACGATTAAGAAAGAAAAGTGCGCTGGTGGACACGGAAGTCAAGAAGCTGGAGGACGAGATAAATGAATATTTTCTCGCCGAAAAAGCTAGGATGGTAAGGCAAGGTGCATACAATCATGCTGACAAGTTTTAGAAATATCGTTGTGGATTGATTAGTCTGATGCCTTGGCTTGGGCCGCATATTGCTAAGCATAATGACTAGGGTAGCGCATTCCAAATGGTGAAGTGCGCGATGCCGACCGTAACCATAAAAGGTGGGGATTCTCCAAGAACCATGATGGAGGACACAATGGAACACTACACAGGTGGTGCAGCCACCTAACTAGCCAAAGGAAATATAGCCTTAGCTCTCCAAGCAATTGAAAGGAAGCGCAGGACTATAAACTACTATGTCCGGAAGTTGCGCGAGGTTGGAGCTTCACGTAGAAACAAAGTCACAAGGTTCGCGACCATGCATGGGGGGCTACGCTGCCACATGGGTTGGTCAGAAATTGATCGTTGAAGTCACTATTCACGATTGGATGCTCGACTTGAGGCCAAATGGAGTGGGCGACAGGCATTTAAGACACAATTTATGGGCAAGATTTGGGAAAATCTGCTGCCAAGAAAGCATTAATGAACTAGAATTGGGGGAGCAGTCGAATTCGAATTCTAAAAGCGCTATAAAATACAAAGGGCTGCCCAGTAAACAACGCTTGGTCAGTTGCGAATTGAGCGATTGAGTAGAGCCCTGAGTGTTGTGAGCTGAGGGTTGATTGAGCCCCTAAGTTCACGAATGCTAGATTTCTTGACGAGTACGATGACAACTGCTTAAGATGTTATGGACATAACAAAAATGACTGCCAAGGAGGCCGCGCAGGCTCTAACTATGGGGGATGTTCTAGAAGGTGTCGAGATTGTGGCAAAAATCCCGAAATCACTGCGCACGCCAAGACCCAAGAAGGAAAGGGAAGCAATGGCTCCCATACATGTGTCCCCGCGGAACCTATTGCGCAGCGAACTGTCGATGGAGGAGAAAAGTTGTCACTATAGACACAGACGAAGAAGAAGAAGATCTGCAGGATCTTATCACCGTAAAAGAAGAAGACGAAGGCATGGAGGTGGATACTCAGCCTACGCACTGTGCGACAAAACTGCTCACCTACGTCCCCCTGCGAAAAGGGAAGGCCAAAGTGCCCAAGGACCTAGACGAGGCCAAGAGCTCGCTCTAGACCCCGCTCCTCCCAGATGGAATTATGTTTGAAGGCATGCACCTGGGCCGCGTGCCGAGCTTGAAATTTAAATATTGGGACTTCTTTGACCATGAGAAGTTCCCTCACCTTGAGACAGGAGACCTCATGAAGCAGAACACTACGGGGAGGTGACAATATTGGAGTCACGGAAGTGGTTGCGTGGAGTGGAAAAGGTCGGGTCGCTGAACCTACTCTGGGTGCCGCATTTTCAACATGCCCCAATAACCATTTTCGTCATTAGGCAGCTGCTCTGCCTGGTGCATGATGGATGTTTATAGCTAGAGGAGCCCATCCCCATCATGGCAGAGTTGATTCATTGCATCTCCCAATTTCCATACAAAGGAGAGGACCCCGCGGCCATATCAGAAGGGAAGGGCAGTGATTTGGTCATCGTGGAGGCCATGAAGAAGAAGTACAAGCTGGAAAAGAAGAAGAGGGACTATGCCATCTCCAACATCAAGGACAAAGCAGTACGCGTGGCAACCCAAATCCTAGCAGGAAAAGTTATGCGCAAGTGTCACGTAGATAAGGTACCTGCGACGGTGGTCGCACTGGCCGAGCAGTGCGCGGAGGGGATCCATTTTAACTGGTCCGAATTGCTCTGCACAGAATTTTTACAGAATTTCCGCGAAGCCCAAGAACAGGGCAAAACGTTCCACTATGTATGGTTGTTGTTGTCCATAGTGCTCGTAGCTGGGGAATTGCCGGAGGATAGTCAATTCCCCATCATTGATAGAGATTTATTGGAGGCCACGAAGTACGCTTCGCTCTGGGCCACAAAGGATGCTAAAAGGATACACGATAGCAAGATCTTCTGAGCGTTCATAGAGATGAACCTCAGAATGTGGATAAACCGTAAGCCACGGTTGTCACCCATGGTTTACAATAGTCTGCAGAGTTTTGTAGAATTTAAGGCAGACATGCATAACATATATATCAGGGCATGCAAGGACCCAACTAAATAGTGGACAAAGCTACCCTTTGTAGCCACTAACGATGCCATTTTCAATGTATTAGAGGCATGGCCACCGGAATGGCGTGCCCCAGACATTGCAGAAATCGAGAAGTCGGCAATGCGAAAGAGGAAAGACGAGGCCAAGCTGCGCATCGCATAGTTGGCTGAAAAATGAAGGAAGGAAACAACAACAGTAGAAGTGCGGGCAGCGCTGGACGCGACATAAAAAGCAGCTGAGTAGGAAAAGGCCGCAACAGTGGCAACAACACAGGAAGCAGCGGCGAAGGCGAGCGAGGGCCAAACAACGCCTTCGCAGGGGCATGAAGTAGAGGAAGCAAAAACAGAAGGAGGCGCGGACCCATGAACTGCGTCAACACAACTGAAGTGCCAACACCCAGCAGAGCGGGTAGGGTCACTGAAGAAGGTCAAGGCCTCAAAATTGTCCATTGACCCGATCAACCCAACCGAGGGTGATCTGCATGACATCGGTGAGACAGTGCGCGATGTCACCAATGAGACTCTTCAAGATTTTATGCAGGAGAACCAGATTGTGTTGGAGGCCCTCAGAGCGTAGTTGCAGGAATTACAGGCGCGCCCCCTCTAGGTTGGTACCCTTTTGAATAACCTCACAGTCGGATCCACGACAGTAGAGCATATGTTGCACGCGCGGATGATGAACACATTAGTGCTGCCGGAAGGTGCACTAGTGACATCAAATGAGGCCGAAAGGCCTTCGATTAGTGCGCTGAAAGGTCTCGGTGTTAATCAGCTGCCCTCTCGCGCAAAACATTATATGTGTTGCAGGATGCGATAACTGCAAAGCTGCGAGCTAGGGAGAGCCGCACGCTACAAGTCCTCAGTGAACCAAAAATAAATATGGAACAACTAATCTTGCAGCGCAACAACTTGGTGTCGCAAAATCAACAACTGGTACGAGTGATAGACGACGCTTGCCAAAGCTTCCCGGAGCTAGCCATCCCAGCAGATATTTTAGTAGAGGCGTGAATCCACAGGTTAGCAACAGGGGTCTGCAAGGCCAGGGAGGAAATGACAAAGGTTCAGCTGGAGTCGAATCTTCAAATCGCCGAGCGGCGGTTAAAGGCGCATCCATCCACTCCCTAGAAGTCAGAGAACATTGCGTTAGCGCTATCACAGCGGGATTGGAGGAAATCAGAGGTGCAGTGCGAGACTGCATTAGCATGTTGGAAGAATCACTTGAGGTCCTCACAACTCTGCAGGAGGATGCCAACATCCAGTGTTTAGAGAGAGAGGCGCGAGAACTCCAATAGCAGTTTGACAGTGTCCGAGGAATTGTAAAGATGGTGGTCTTCACCTAGAGGCTTGCACAAATTCAGTAGGCTAAGGCACTGAAGGAGTAGGTGGATGCGGCACGACATAAGGAAGCAGTCTTCAAAGCGCACGTCCAACCTTAAATCGACGAGGCCTTCACCATCACGACAAACATCGAAGGTAAGCTTGCACACATGTAGGGGATGCACACATTGATGTAGAGAAGCACTCCCGACACAGAGGTCTTGGAACAACGTATGCAGTAGATCGAGCAAGCAGCAGCTCAGTGCGCTGTTGACCTCCACGCTGTTCGATAATAGTTGGAGGGACTCCGCGCAAAGATCGCCACACCGACAGAGTGACTTGAGAGCGAGTCACGATGTTTGTGTTGGGGGTCTGTTGGGCATGGAATCCCCCACAAGGCATGTTTTGGGGCTCAAAGCCCAAGTTTTGACCGAATCTTGTTGTAAAAGCTCTGCGAATTGTGGGCACGGGGTGCAAAAGTATGATAGAGTCACAGGGTTGTCCGCCATAGTTTTGTAATGTAATGTCGGTTGGATAGACCTACCCATGGTCCGCAGACCATGGGATTGTATAAATAGAGCGAGGCTCTAAGTGTAAAAAATAACTAACTAATAAGTAGGAGAAAAGGTCTAAGTGACTGAGTTGCAAGTTGAAGTGTCTTTGGGTTGTAGAGTAGGAGAAGGCTCTGCAGCTGAGTGCGTAAAGCCCTAGTAGTCTGCAACTAAATGCGCGGACCCCTGCAGTTGAGTGCGTAGGGCGAAGTCAAGTTTGTAACCAAGGAAGGAATTAATAAAGAGAAGTTTTGTTATAATTCTGTGTATCTGTTCTTGGGTTAATGCATGTTTGATATAATTTGCAAATACACTGTTTATTTACTGCGCGCACCTGTATGAATGGTTTATGTTGTTAAGTATCACTTAAAGCATGCAAGTAGGCTAAGATAATCAACTAACATTGGAATACCAGTAAAGTCTTGGGTAATAACGTAGAGTGCGACGTTCAACGCCTGGGTAGGGCTGTGCGGAGACAATATAGCAGGCTGCGAGGTATGGGAAAGTGCGCGAAGCAACCTATGCACATGATCAAACCGCGGACCACTTGAACTCATTAGACATCTCCAGGGTGCAGAAATTCGGTTCTAGCACCCTCCCATATTATTTCGAGTGAGACCTCAGTCCGCGCTTCATAGACTGTCGCTGAAAAGTCCAGTAGTATTGGGATTTGTTTGACTAACTTAACTTCAAACCTGGGTCAAGCCCCAATAAACCAACCATAAGAGTAGTTGTTTATCCATGGTTAGCTTTTAGTGTGGAAGATAAAATCAATGATGAAGAATATTCGACAAAGCTAACTAAAACTAACATAATGGTATAAATATTATAATATAGCTTAACTATTATTAACTAGTTATAATGTTCTATTAATTATATTATGAGGAGTCGTAACAGGATGAATATATCGATTGTGACTAATTTTATTAGTTAAATTAATTAGTCTCTGCTATGTATACTCAATATTATATGCTCTATGAAAAATTACTTATTTGATGATGTTTTGCTATTGAAATAAGTGTATTATGTAAGTTATATTTATTTCATTGTTGCGATTGTGACTAATGTTATTAGTTGAGGGTTTCTGCGTAGCCCGCGCTGCAGCCGCGCGAGCAATCACAACGTAGGAGAATGAGTTTCGGCCCCTTCCATGGCCCCTCCAGAAGCTCCACTGGAGGGGATCGATCCTCAGCAGGCTTTTTCAACACTGATTAAATTGTTGCCCCCACAGTGCTCCCGACCAGCGGTCTCGAAATTTATCAAAAAGTTGGATGTTCTTCAAGAGGTCAGCCTGCCCCCAGTTCTCCCACGCATGGCTGCCCTGTCCCTGGAAGAAAGAGGACTTCTAGGTCTATTCACTGGCCTCTGGCCATCTCCAAAAACTGTTCAAAGATGGGTTGAAAGGAACTGGTCCAACAAAATACAAGGGAAAATCTCCATCAGGTTCTGCGGGAAAGGGTACTTCACCTTCCACTTTGAAACTAAAGAAGATAAGGACTTAATCTTCAGAAATGGGCCCTATTTCATGGACTCAAGGGGTCTGTATCTCAACAAATGGACCCCAGATTTCGATCCAGAGCTGGATGTTCCTAGTGCTGTCCCGCTCTGGGTCCGACTCCCTCGCCTCCCTCCTCATTGTTGGGGAGATGAATCAGTTCGCGCTACTGGGAATGCAGTCGGCAAATATATTGATCGCACTGAACCAAAAGAAAATATGCAAGTGTGTGCGCAGATCTGCGTTAAAGTGGACCTCAGCAAAGGCCTCCTGGAAGCCATCAGGCTTAAAGTGGACGACTGGAGCCACATACAGCAACTGGATTACGAGCAGATCCCCTTTAAGTGTAAGGTATGTCACGAATATGACCACTTTGCCAATAGATGCACTAATCTTATTGATGTAGAAAATGGATCACAAGAAGAACAATGGGAAATGGTAAAAAAAAGAAAACGGTCTCTTCAGTAAAAGCTCCCCTTGATTCAGGCCCATCGACCACTTCTGCAACTGATCCCACCCCTTCTTCCCCTGCTCCCTCTAAGCCACCTCCCCTCTCCCGTCCCCAGACCCTTCCATCATCCAACCCCTCCTTTGTCCTCTCCCCCCTGATCCCCAGGAGCCCCCTTTCCCTGAAAGCCAATGCCATGACACTATCGAATCCTCTTTGCCTCTTATTATTTCCTCTCAGCCTCTCCTTGATCCTCCCCTCAATAGAATTACCAGAAGCTCATCTAAAGATCACGGGGGTTCTAGTGAACCCTCCAAGAAACCTGGCCCAGGCAAGAAATCTGTCAAGCAACATAGGGATGAGAATGCACAAAAGGACATAGCAATGGGAACGCAGACGCCCATAGAAACTTATATCCTGGGACAACATGACAAAGAAGCAATCAACAAGGACCAAGGGGGGCAAGCACCTCCTCACACACCATATATCCAATGATGAATATATTATCTTGGAACATCAAGGGACTTGGGCACCCCTCTAAGGTAGCAGCCCTAAGGGATCTTATCATTTCTGAGAAGCCAGGAATTATTATGTTACAAGAAACAAAACAAAACCACAAGGAAATGAGTAAAGTCATTGAGTAGCAGAGACAATATAGAGGAAGAATTAGTGAGGCAAGAGGAGCCTCAGGAGGAATAGTAACAATTTGGAATCAAGATATCTGGAACTGTATTTCAGAAGCAATAAATCAACACTGGATCAAAACAACTCTGGAAAATAAAGCAGATCAGCAAGCCATTATCATCTATAACATCCATGTGCCGAACCACAACAAAGATAAGGATAGTTGTTGGCATGATCTAAAAGAAAGTCTGGATGCAGAAGAGAACACTAACATTATTCTAGGAGGTGACTTTAATTTAATCCTCCACGCCAATGAGAAAAGGGGAGGCAGTTTTACACCTGATCCATATAGAATACAATTGGAAAATATCATGCAGGACCATTATCTTATGGATGTTCCTCCAACAAACCGTAGATACACCTGGAGCAATCGCAGGATGGGTGCTGGTAACATCATGGAGTGGTTAGATAGAATTCTCATCAATATTACACTTCTCTTTGCTTTCTCCATCAGATATGCTAACATCCTAACGTGCTCCGCCTCTGACCACTTCCCAATAACTCTAACGCTGGAAAAACATAGGCCCCTTGGGCCCATCCCATTCAGATACAGTTCTCTCTGGAATGATATACCGACAGTTGCAAGAATTGTTTACAGCTCTTAGATCCAACACATGGAAGGCTCTCTCGATTTCATTTGGGAAACAAAACTACGGAAAACAAAACAAGCCATAAAAGAATGGGCTAAAACAAAGTATCAAGAACCAGAGAAGGTAAAAAAAGAAATTAAGAACAATCTCAAGAGTATTCAAAGAGCAATAGAGGAAAATGGCATTTCCCAAGAGAACAAACAGCAGGAGAATGAACTCTACTTATAGCTATACCGAGTTAACAGAGAAGAGGAAACAAAATAGAGGCTCAAGTTGAGACAATTATAGTTACAAGGGGGTGACAAGAACTCAACCTTTTTTCACAAGCAAATGACAGCCAGAAAGATAAGGAATAATGTAAGCTCCATCCTAGATGTTGAAGGTGAAAGACAAAGCAATCAGGAAGCCATTCGAAGAGCTGTTACAGATCACTATCAGGACCTGCTAACTGAAACAAAGGAAGCAGAGGATTATACAGATTTATTGCAGCATCTCCCAACAGGGATAAGCAGGGAAATGAATGACATTTTAAGCAAGGAGATAGATGAGGAGGAAATCAGGAGATCTATCTGGACTCTTTAGCCTGATAAAGCCCTGGGACCGGATGGCTTTCCCATTTACTTTTATCGAGCATTCTGGGGAATGATTAAAAAGGACTTGACAAAAATGCTCAATTGGATCCAGTGAAAAGGAAAAATAGGAGGATATACCAATGCCACTCATATAGCACCCATCCCCAAAGAAAACATGCCATCTTCCTTTGCTCGTCTCAGGCCCATATCACTTTGTAACTCCTCTTATAAAATCTTGACAAAAATCATTGCTACTCGCCTAAAGCCTTTGCTCCCTTCCCTCATTTCTGAAAATCAAGGGGGATTCTTAGCCAATAGACAGATAACTGATTCCATTTTACTTGTGCAAGAAGCCATCCACTCAAGTCAAACCAGAAATGAGAAAGGGTTTATTCTCAAGCTTGATCTGGCCAATGCATTTGACAGAGTGAGACACTCCTTCCTCTTGGCAGCTTTGAAGAAGATGGGATTTGATGACCGCTTTCTCAACCTCATTCGAGCCTGCATTTCAGGGCCATGGATCTCCCCCCTTGTAAATGGCAGACCCGGAGAAGCTTTCCAATCCTCTAGAGGCCTCCGACAAGGTTGTCCTCTCTCTCCTTATCTCTTCATTCTAATGGTTGAATCCTTCAGCAGGGCGTTGGACTTCAACCGGAGGGTTGGCTTAATCACAGGAATAAAATTTGGGAACGGGGTCAAGAACATAAATCATTCACAATATGTCGATGACACACTGCTAATTGGAGGGGCCTCCACTACAATAGCAAAGCACTTCAAAACTCTCCTTGACAAATACATGAGCTACTCTGGCGGAATGGTAAATAATTTGAAAAGCTGCATATATGGCGGGAACACAATAGTACAGATCCTCCACAATATCGCCAACATCTTTGGAGTCACATGCAAGTATGATTGGACTCACTTCTCTTACTTTGGCATGCCTGTAACTGCTAGACCTTTGAGAGCAGAAGTCTGGGACACAGTACTCGAAAAAATGAAAAGAAAAGTACAACATTAGGGATCCATTTGGCTCAACCCAGCTGGTCGCCTTATTCTTCTCAAGTCAGGTATATCTTCTCCCCCCCTATATCATTTTTCTCTTCTTCAAGCTCTGGCCTCCTTCCACAACAAAATGGAAATCATCCTTCGCCAATTTCTATGGCAGGTGGGGAAAAATGATAAAAAGAAATTCAACTTGATTAATTGGAAGCAGGTGATCCAGCCCCAAGACCGAGGAGGTCTTGGAATCAGATCTCTTAAATTTCTCAATTTAGCCTTTGGAGGAAAAATTGTCTGGAGATTCATCACTGGACCCCCAGCATGGTGGAAAAAAGTTCTCGAAATTAAATATCTTAATTTTCCTAGACAGTAGCGTCTTGATTGAGATATTCCCAATAGAGACTCCTCCAAAATTTGGCGTTTATGCAAGAGAGCAATTCCAGTAATTGCTCAAAATACTTCTAAACTCCCCAAGGGAGGTGCAAGCATCAATATTGGAGCTGACAGAATCATGGGTCGGTAGCCAATAAACAGACATGGGGGAGTCCACCCTATCCTTTCCTTTTTTGAAAGAACAGGCATACAGTTCCTGGACCAGATCTCCCAATGGGATCCTCACACCCTTCTTTGGTCAAGTTGGGCCTTCCCAACCATACCCAATGGCCTTAACGCAAGTTTTTCTGCCCTTTAATCCCATTTGCACAGTATAGCCCTTGTCAAAAATAATGATCTTGATGGGTTTCGTTGGGACCCATCCAGATCATCTTACACTATCCAAGTTGCTCACCATTACATTTGCAACATCAACTTTCCCATGCCAAGTTGGAACCATTGGAAGGTGGTTTGGAAATCCGAGGCAATTCCAAAAATTAATTTTTTCTCTGGACCCTCCTCAAAGGGAAAGTCCTCACAGCCGAAAATTTGCAAAAGAGGGGAATCAATGGCCCCTCTCGATGTACTAACTGCTTAGCTACTAAAGAATCAATGCATCATCTCTTTATTGAATGCCCTTTTTCCATTGACTGCTCAAGGAATTTATCTCATAACAATCAAATCCCATGGAACACCCAAAACACCATAGGAAAAATTCTTTACAAATGGAAAAAAAACTACCCCTGGCAGCACAGGAAAAATAACAAAGTGAAGAGAGTCTGGGATATTCTTCCCCACAACATGCTATGGAATATCTGGCTGGCACGAAATTAGAAGGTTTTTAAGGATAAGGATTCAACTGTTAGAAGTCTTTGTACCAAGGCAAGGAGTCTTGCCCTTGAGATCATCTCAGTTAAGAATCCGAGAAGTGTAAATGTCAGTGAACTCAGCATAGAAGAATGCATTTTCATTGGACACTTGCTAGACCAAAACACCAGCAATCAGAAGGGCAACGCTGCTAGCAACAGAAACAACAATGTTTCTCCTAACTGGAAGATCAAGCTAAAAGAGGAAGAATTTGCAGGTTGGCTTAAAAGCAACAAGAGGCATTATCTTTGTTTTGATGGGGCCTCAAAGTCGAATCCTGGGGTAGCAGGGGTGGGAGGAGCTATTTTTAATGCTAATGGGGATAAAATACTCTTATACGAGTGGGGTCTTGGCCACACTTCTAATAACAGAGCAGAAGCCCTGGCCCTTTACCAAGGTCTTATCCAACTTGGGAAGCTTGGTATAGACATAGTCACGATATTGGGAGAATCGGTGATAGTCGTCAATACAATGGTTCAGAACAGGGATCTTCCTAATGCTCCCCTTTAGCAGATTATCAAATGGTGCCAAATCTTAGGACACACCATAAAAGACGTGTGCTATTGTCATGTTTTGCAATTGCTCAATAAAATTGCTGACAGTTAAGCCAACAAAGCCTGTGCCAAACCATTGGGCTCCCTTATCTGCAATGGCGTGGAATCATTTAAGCATATACCATGATGAAGAGACCTCCGGGATCTGATCAACACCTCAGCTCATCCGATATGATAGTTTGGTCAAAGATTGTCCTCATTTCGCCTGTGACTAAGATCTGCATAGGGATCTGGCAGTTCTTTGGAATCATCACTTCCTTACCTCTCGTTAGTGGACCGACTATCCTTCTACCTCCCGGTCATCCCTTCTCTGCGCTTTCGAATCACTCTCCTGATTCTCCTTATCTCTTTTTAGTTCTCCCCCCACACTTTTCAATCTCCATCTTGAACTCTATCTATGCCCCATTTCTCACCCCTATTCGCATCCTTTCTATCCCCTGCTTTGCCTTTTCAATTTCATGCCATGCCTGCTTGCCTGTGAGCTCCCTGCGGCCCACCCTTCCTGTATCTCAGACAACCTGCCTCTGTTAAGTCCAGGACCAGATAACTCTCCTGCCGTCCATCACTATGCATTATGATCGCAAGCCGAGAAGTCATAGATCACAGATCGCACGCCGAGAAGTCACAGATCACAGATCACAAGCCACAGATTGCAAGCCACATCGCAGATCGCATCCGTCGCAGATCGCAGCCGTCGCAGAACGCAACGGTCGCAGATCGCAAGCCACATCGCAGAACGCAGATCACAAGCGTGAACAATCAACAACGAGGCAAATGAGTCATATAAATATAGATTGAAAATGTTCTGCAAAAGTTGTTTTCATTTGTTTCAGTTTGTAAGGGTTTATTTCAGTTTAAATTTCACCTCAAAGCCTAGAAGGCAGGAACAAGAAGGTTTTTGTAACTGTAACTCCTACTCTCCTCGTACTTCTTGGCATCGTATTATGTACCTCAGGGGAATAGCCTTTTCCACCATTTTTTGAAATATAATATAACAACCGATGATGTTAAAAAAATGTTATTAGTTAAATTAATTAGTCCTTACTATGTATACTCGATATTATATGCTCTATGAAAAATTACTTATTTGCATATGTTTTGCTATTGAAATAAGTGTATTATGTAAGTTATATTTATTTCATTCTGAAACGTCAGAGTGTAATTTTTTTGTTTATAGAAAAACACGTATTATATAATTTATATTTATTTCACTACTTTTAAGGCACAAGAGTCCAGATTTTATTATTAATTGCATTATTATCTTGCCAACCCAATCCATTTTGCTTTGACCTTCTATTAACTTACCTTTACCTTTTGACTAAAGTTTGAACTAAAATATATAAGGTTTACATTATGAAACATAAATAATTTATTTTTTTAAATATATTAATTTTATTTATTAAAATTTGATTGGGTTTGTTTAATTTTCTTCTTATTACTTAATGATGTTTGCGCTATTATTGGTGCATTTGATGTATGCTCCATTAATGCATTGCAATGCTCTTCTTACGACAACTCTTATTTCAGACTCTATAGCAATATTAATGCTATCTGACATGCGAGCTTATTAGCCATCGCTCTCTGAGTGGCAGTCATCGCTCTCTCTCTACGTGCTGTCACTGAGAGAGCGATGGCTAAAAAGCTCGCATGTCAGATAGCATTAATATTACTATAAGGTCGGAAATAAGAAAAACCCTCTTTTTACATTCTTAAAATGGAAAAGAAAATTAGTATTCACACATGTTGCAACTAGTTAAGCTCATGTATATTTTCAAGCTCATGTTGCAACTAGTTAAGCTCATGTATATTTTCAAGCTCTTGTTTTTGATGCCCTTATAATACTATAAAGGCATAATAAAGGAAGGAAAAGATTGAGATAAGATAGAATGATAGATTCATTGACAATGCAGATTCGAGTAAATCATCAGATTCATTTACATAATTACATATATATAAAGAAGCTCAACCCTCGAGTTTTATCTTTTCGGTATGCATGGAAGGCTCTCAAAAAACTGTTAGAAAGCCCAACCCAATGGCCACTAAAGCGAAATAATAATAGTAAAATCATTATGTTCAGAGGTCTCATTCGGACATAAAAATCAGGTGGTCAATGTCCATGATTGGAAAATCAGGTGAGTCAACGTCTATGATTGGAAAGTGAGACTAGCTAGCAATGCCTTGCAATTTCTTAAGCCTCAATCTAAATTTTTTTGATTTGATAATAAGGTTTTTGATAAAATAGTAATTTTTTACTATTAAAAATATATTTTAAATATATAAGTTATTTAACATTGAATATATTTTAAAATATTAATAAATAGGCTTTTAAATATATAAATTTATTAATATTGAATATATTTTAAAATATTAATAAAATAACTTTTTAATATATAGATTTTTAAATTTTAAATATATTTAAATATTGAGTTATGTTACATTCAATTTATCATTTGAAATATTCTATAGATATTTAGAGAAAATTAACTAAATGTAATTTTAAACAAAAGTAACCAAAATATTTCCCAATACGAAATATTTACACCATAAAATATTTCTCAAATTTTTTGTATATTATTGATAAAGAACATGAAATAATATGCACTGACTTCAATGATTTCCATACAATATTAAATAATATCTCTAGGAAAACAGGTAAAAAGATAGAAATGAAGTTTTTATTGTTTGCAAAAAAATATTTAAAATTAGAACATAATCGTCCAAATATATACATAAATAGTTGTTTCATATTTTACAAAATTCAATAATTAAACTAAGCCACAAGAACGCTAACTAAACCTCAAGAAGGCTAACTTTACGACTTTGTTAATAACTTAAATTCATTTGCTTCTTTACTGAAATTGATTTTCTTGTTTATATAAATGAAAATTGATTATACATCGATCCCTGGTTTAGTGGCAACTTGGAGAAGGTGTTTTTTACAATGATTTAAGTCCAAATCTTGTTATGCGTGCTTCCTCTCGACACGTGGTTGGACGGAGTCGATACTCATCCGGTGTCACCAGAACTGTTGAAAATAAAAGAACCAGGTTATAAAGGTTATAATTATACAAGGTTTTAAAAGTTATTTGATTACCATATAAATTTTACATTTATCCTCTTTTTTATGGCAAAACCATGTGAATATCAAATGGGAAGATACACAATTTTCCTTTTCAAACCTAAGTTAAGGAGGTGAAACACTAGTTGTTTGAATAAATTATTAAACGCAGTTGTTTATAATGAGATTTTTTGGAAGCTTTTCCGGCGGGGTTTTCCAGTCAAAATCCGGCAGCAATTTATTGGAATCGCAAGTTTGATAGCTAGTTTCTGCACAATGGGTTTTTCAGGGTGTTGAATCCAAATATGCAGTTTAAAAACCATTTTAACTGCTATATATAATATTTCAATTTGATTTAATACTCAATTTCTTCCGTGTTTTATCTCTTTGAATCTCCAATATATAGTCTGCTATATAGACTATCTCCTCATTTAATAATTTGGTTATGTATTATATTTTATAGATTTTTCTATATTTTTATATAGGATATTTAAATATTTTATTATTCACATATAATAGTAAATAGACAATAGTTATGTATATCTATATTTTTTTTTTTATTGTGCTGATTATTGTTATGAATATGATATAGAATATATAATAATTGTTATTTAAATTATTGATATTCAAAATGTTGAAAGCTATATATATATTGTATTTTAATTGATCATTGATTAAAATAATGAGAAGTAACAATTTGAATCTTTGTATGCGGTAAATCAAAGAAAAGTGTATGAAGGAGTTGAATATATCTAAGTTTTTTGAATGTTACCTGGAGAGGCTGAAACATTTGATTGTTTGAATGAATTCTTTTTATATAATATATATATTTTCTATGGGGTATTGGTGGATTTTAACAAGTAGATTAAATCAATGGATGTATTAAATACATTATATACTTTTTAGAATACAATATAGTTTTTAGGATATAAAATCTAGTTTTAGAGCGTCCAACTATTTATTCGAACTTGATTAGAAGTTTATATTAAGGATCTATTAAGTAGATTATACAGTTGTGGGGGTAATAAGGACATGACTTAAGTACTCCCTATAATTGATTTGTACACGAGAGTAATCATAGAAACCAAATGAGCATTATGAATTTGATGAATAAATGCTCAATAAATTTGATGGGGCCAAATAAAATGTTGAATGCTACAAGTGGATGGTGGATAACCTAAGGGTGAGTGTATATATATATATATAAACAAGAAATACACTTAACATATGAATTGATTGATCTTTGCACATCTAGATTACACATTGCCGCCTTTTCCATTATCTCTTACCATACATATGACAAACCTATTTTTGGTTCCTCTTACTGATGCAAATCAAATTTGTTATGATTTCCAAACCAAAGGATGATAAGAATTATGCTAATTAACAATAGGAAAATGATGGTCACCCTTAGCACCATTATCATACTTTGTCTCTAATTGTTATTTAGTTTTCTGGTTCACAACGCTCAAATGCTTTCTCATCAATATTTGTTACGAGAATAGAGGGAGATGGTTGTTCATTGGGCTCTTATAAAGCATGATAGTTTTGGGAGGGGTATGTATTCTCAATTAATTCTTTCAAAACACTATAGTTGTTGCATAGGGGAAGGTTCAAGGGAAAGGTTGTTGCATCTAGGAGGGTAGAGGTTTGTGAGAACTAATTAGAGCATGAAAGCATGTAAAGCCATAATATCCTAGGAAAAGACACCTATGAAAAACTATGAAAAGGCTAACTGAAATATGGTAAAACAACATTAGGGTTCACCAACATCTATGAAAATGGCATTAGGGGTCACCACCATTTTTTCATTGCCCAGTGGTTAGGACATTAAAAAAGGTCGATCACGTGCCAATTAAGGGGACTAGAAATGGTTTTTCATCCATTTTCTAGGGGTCATTACATAAATGTGCTCTATGATATCTTATTTCCATTCAAACTTTTATTTGCATTATCAAATTCATAATTTTTTAATTAAGAGGAATTAATATGTTGTCCTTACACCAATGATTAAATCTCCAAATATGCATTCAATACTCAAGTGCCAAATAGAACATATCAATTTAACTACATTTTAGAGAATAACAAAATCCCTATTCAAAGAATGCGGATCTCCAAAAAAGTGCCAACTCCAAAGAAAAAGGTGCAAAAATGAAATCCCTTGCCATATGAAGGTCCAAAAGTGGCCTTCTATACAAATCTCAAAATTAGTAGAATATCTTTTAGAATTTGAGATATTTAAGGTGCAACCAACATATAACATGAGGTGGTACTAAATGTCACACCTAAATGATGTGAATGAATAAGGAATTTATTTAAGGGGGAAAATCTCTTGTTACAATATATTCAAATACACAACACAAGATATTATTCAAAGGAGTCTCCATAATTTATATATTGGAGATGAAGAGGGTGATAAGGAATTCTACATTAATAAGGCCACCTAACCATAATCAGTATAAATATAATTATATTAGAGCATGCTTCTACAAACCCTAACCTAAGTGGTATTGAAGATTGTTCTCAACCATGAAATCCATGCTTGAAGGGGTTTCATCCCCCACCCCAAATTCAAGAATAGCCTTTCGAAGGTTGATAGATTAAATCGAGAAATCGACAAAGGTTTAGCCCTCACAATTTGTGAATGGATTGTGAAAAGTGTTGATGACCCCCCTTCCCGCATAATTGTCATGCAACATGGCTCTAGCTATGGTAAATCAACGTTTAATAGTACAATTCATTAGGATCAAGCCACCCAAAAGCATAATAATGATATGGATCTAGAAAATCTAGAAAGCAATGATCAAAGGCTAATCTTATTCGTTTTCTCTGTGGGAGAGGGTTTATGCCTTCTTGTTTGAAATAAAGGGAGATATATTTGATCTTCAAGAGTGGGCCATAGTTATATGGAACTAGAGGCATATATCTAAATCAATAGATGATTGAATTTAATTTGAAACATTGCATTCCTATAACTATTCAAGTCTAGGCCCACTTACCCCATTTTCCATTGCAATTCTAGATTGAAGATACCATTAGAAACATAGGAAATGCTTTGGGAAAATATATAGATATATTTGAACCAAAAGATCATATGTTTACCTATACGAAAGTCTATGTGGAGGTCAACCTATAAAAGGGGATTTGAGATGCAATTTTACTAATCATGGAGAGATGGACTCATATGTAAGCAATGAATCATGGACAATTTCTATTTAAGTGAAAATGACAGGAGTATGGCCACTTTGCAAAAAAATGTAAGTCAAATAAGTAGCCGCAATGCTTTATGTAATAAAAGGAAGAGTAATGGAAAGCCACAAAAACAAATAAGCCAAAAAATAAACCCACTCAAACAAAGGTTTCTAGAGGGAATAAAGTAGTCACTAAATCATCAAAATATTTAAGACAAACTTAGATCAAGCAAGCAAGTTAGATCTGAAATCTTCAAATAATCCAAGGGTGAAGGATTAAAAGAAACCTTAAATAGGTTTGGAGTTTTGGCACATATTAATAACATGAAATATTTAGAGGTAGTAGTAGAAACCAAAAATGACATTCACTTACCATCCATTCAATCCCCTATTATGGATGAAGTAGCGTGCGTCCCAAATCTATCCACTCAACCACCTATTTGGTAAGAAATAGGACCATCCAATAATGAAGAAGGGGGGATTTTTGGAAATCCAAAGGAAGTTGAAGATTAAAAAGATTGTGCCTAATACTACATAGGCATTCAAACAAGGAAGAGAGCACATAAATGGTTTTATATACATGCATTGAAATAGGTGGGTTGTGAAGAAAAATATGTCAAGAAAGTTGGAAGGAAGCCCTCAAAATATTTGACGGAAGAAATAAAAAATAAACAAAGAGATCCATGAACACATCAATTGATTGAAATTTCATTTGGCCTTGGGATGAGAACAACCAAGAACATTGAAACATCACACTCACCCCAAGGTGGGGGGCCCCAAAATATACTTGCAAGTAATACAATTAGTTTCATGGGATTGTAGAAGTATGGGTAGTAGGATAAATAAATATTCACTTAGAGATCTTATCAAGCAAAAAAACTTATTTTTCCTCATCATTTAAGAGACTAAATTAGAGGAGAAAGAAACTATCCAACTAAGCAAAACAATTTGAAAAATAGGAGAAGTAGAAGGATCTAGCTCTAAAGGCACGTTTGATGGAATTTACACAATTGGGAATAAGTTAGTTTTTATTTTGGAATATTTTAAAAATTAACATTGGGTTCTAACCAACTTTATACATCATCAAATTGATTAAAAATATAATATAATCAATCTATA